>PVLA01009931.1:0-69168 GCA_004027455.1 Hydrochoerus hydrochaeris
GTATCCTGAAAAACTGTCACTAGAAATTAATGGAGAAACAAGATGCTTGCATGACAAAGAGGAACTGGGGGCATTTGGGACCACCAATCCAACCCTACAGAGAATACTGAAGGACATTCTAGAGAGAGAGAAAAAAATACCAGGATTTTAGGAACAGTGGCAGAAAGGCCTCAATGAGTGGGGCAGGCAGTAGAATGAAGGAGAAAAGTAGACAAATAAAGGCCAAAAAACAGCATGGCAGAAATGAGGCAGAGAAGGATGGTTAGAATCTCTAACATAGATGGCCTTGATACGCTATATTGTTAATAGTGCACCAGGATTTAAAACCCACATTACTCACACTACTCTGCTTAGATGTATTATATTCTGTTCCAGTCATTCTACCTGTACTAGATTTGAGGGCACAGATAGTAATCCCCAAAATAACAGGATATAGTATGGTAATCATCCTTAATTTCCTATTAACTTAAGCTAAAGCTCTGTAAAACCTACACTGTTTTACCATGACTGATCATAATCGAATCTGTTTTGTTAGATTGCTGTTTTGTATTGATAGATTTTATTCAAAGCTGTTATGATTGATAGTATCAAGTCTGAGAGTATAGGCAACTGCACTTAAGATGACAAGATCCACTAGAATATCCACGATGGTTTGATTATTACCTGTCTTTGAAGTTTTATACTGTCTACAATGTTTTATTTTTACTACTATTATTATTTACTGATATACTCAATTACACTGCTATATTCAATTATACCTGATCATATAGATATTCTATTGAAGATAATAAGAAACAACACAGTAATCATTGTAGATCACCTTGTACTATGGTTTTATACGACTTTTTGGTTTTATGTTTTTATAGGAATTTGTTTTGTTTTGTCTTACTAAGTTTTGTTCTTCCCTCTAATACAGAAAGTATAGAAATACATGTAGAGATTCATGCATGCATAGCTATTTACACTCTCACTGTTTGACTATCTACTTTGTATGCTTTAATTTTGTAACCTGAGCAACTATTTCTAAGAGGACAATGTGTAATTTATCAACTAGTGATTTCTTATTGTTTATCTTTTTTTTTGAATTTTGTATTACCTCTACCTTTTACATGCTTTTGTTTCTCTTTAAATTAAAAAAAATGAAGTTTTAAATCCTCAGACATGATATTTATTTAGGTATTATTTACTTTATCTCAGTTAGATTTTAAAGCTTTAAGTTTATAGAAATACATGTAGAGACTCATGCATGGGTAGCTGTTTACAGTCTCACTGTTTGAATATCTACTTTGTACGCTTTAATTTTGTAGCTTGAACAACTATTTCTAAGAGGACAATATGTAATTTATCAACCAGTGATTTCTTACTGTTTATCTTTTTTTAAAATTCTGTATTATCTCTACCCTTTACATGTTTTTTTCTTTAAATAAATAAAAAATGCTTAAAAAAATTAAACACATAACTATTAGATGATCCAGCAATTTGCTTTCTTTGTATATACCCAAGCAAACTGCAGGGACTCAGATATATAAAGGGCACCAATGTGCTCAGCAGCATTAGTCACAACTGCCAACAGGGGGCAACAAGCAAACTGTCCATCAACAGGAAAACGGAAAAACAAGATGTTTTATGTACACACACACACACACACACACATGCACATACACACAGGAATATTATTCAGCTTTCAAAGTCTGCTACAACATTAACCTATGCTACAAGGATGGACCATGAAGACATTATGCTAAGTAAAATACGCCAGATATGAAATGGTGAATATTGTACGTATTGTACGTATATGAGGTATGCATATATATATATATATATATATATATATAGAGAGAGAGAGAGAGAGAGAGAGAGAGAGAGAGAGAGTACATAGAGTAGTCAAATTTACAGAGATAGAAAGGAGAATGATGTTTCTCAGAGGTTGGGGAGAGTTGTTCAAAGGGCACAAGAGCTGGGGGGGGGCAGGTGTAGCTCAGTGGTAGAGCCCTTACTTAGGATGCCAAAGGCCCTAGGTTCTACCCCAGTTCATGCCTGTAATTCTACCACTCTGGAGCCTTAGGCAGGAGGATCGCCATGAATTCAAGGCAAGCATGAACTACACTGCAAGCCTCTTGTCTCAAAAAATAAAAAAGAAATTAAAAAATAAAGCATACAGAGTTTCTACTTGGGATGATAAAAAAAAGCTGTGGAAATGGATGGTGGGGATTGCTGCTTAACAATGGAATGTATTTAATGTCACTGTACACTTAAAAGTAGTTTAAATAGCAAATTTTATGCTATTTACCACAATCTTAAAAATTAGCAGTGAAGAACAGACATAGCCTATATTTTAAAAGGTAATCTCATATAGAAGATGGCACATGCCTGTTTGGCTGGCATAGGACCTGTCAGACTGATCGTACTGGGACAAAAGGACTCTACTATTCTATGATGAACTAAAACTTTGCATGTGACTAAAGATCATCCTTTCTTGGTACCTCATGGAAAGTGTCTGTGCTTGCATGGTAAAATAAATAGTCATTTCATTTTCAAAAATATAGATTTGTGTTTTTAGAGTCCGTGAAGGAATGCAGTAGCAGATCATTCAGGGTAACACATAACGATTTTTTAAATGGCATATGTGGCTAAGGTGCTAATATTTAAACAGGCTGTATCTGTTTTGCAAATTCAGATACTTCAAACATGGGAAAACCGTTGTGTGAGTCAGTCTTTCAGAAATACCACCAAAGAACTGTAACACCAACCTCTGTTGGAAATGTGTTTTAGTTTAGATCTAGAACCTTCCCCAAAGTTTCGTGTGTTGTAAAGGCTTGGATTCCTGTGCATAGCACTACTGGAGCATGGTGGCAACTTTAAGGGTGATTCGTAGTGGGAAGTCTTCCTGTCACCAAGGGTGTACCCTCTAAGGGAACTGTGGGATCCTACCACTTCCTTTCTTTTTTCATTCCAACTACCAGGAGGTGCGTGGCTCTCTCTACTATAGTCCCCCACCATAATATTATGCTTCCCCTTGAGCTCAAAAGCAACAGGGCAACCAACCATTTGCTGAGGTTCCCAAAACTGTGAGCCAAAATAAATGTTTCATCTTTTCAAATTAGTTGTCTCGTGAATTCTACAACAGTAATGTGAAGACAACACTAAAGGGATTCCTTTGCCACACTGGTTGTGTTATAAGCTAGCTTTTGAACACAAGTCAAGATTCTAGAAGAATCAAACAAAAGTAGTTAAATAAGTAAACTGATGAGATTGAAAAATAACAGCTTGTGCCTGATAATCCACCAACCAGACCGAATAAATAGGAATAGATAATATATTACAGCAATGAAGAAGTATGGACTGCTTGCTTCAAATTCTTAAAAGCCACTGTGGCAGGCAGCATCCAATACGGCCCTCAACATCCCCCACCTTACGCTAGTCACATCCTTTTGCAATGTTCTCCCACAATGGAAAGGAGCAAATTAAAATATTCTCTGGGACCAGGCAAGCACATAAATGTGTGAGTCAGACTGGGGCAGGGGTTGGAGCCTTTAGGAATGATGTGACCATGGAAAAATAGAAAGTTCATGCCCTCCCCCAAAGAAATGCTAAAATATGGCTGAGTGTTAAGCACATCAAGTTTGCCTGTTAAATTTGAGCCACCAAACATGAAGTTGTAACCAATCCCTGTATCCAGTACCATTAGCAATAAAAGGCTACTGACACATATATACATGTAGAGGACTTAGACCTTTGCAGATGCTGGACATTTTTGTGAATAGGTTTTCCTCACATATCCATTCATTCAATTCAGAAATATTTATGGAGTATCCACTCTAAGCTACTAAACCTCTTGTACCAAATTTTGTACTTTAAATCCTTCTATTTTGTACCTTTCCAAGTTTGGGTTATTTGTATCAGTACTGTTTTTGCAGGTAATGCAGATCCTCTATTTTAAGAAATGAGTTTCAGTCCCAAATCCACAAATAAAGAATTATTATAATAATAGCATATTCATGAAAAGTAAATTACTTATCTTGGCGTTTAACATCCTTGTAACTATTCCTGTACTTTTAATATCAACAGAAAAAAGTAATGTCTAAGTCTGGCTGATACAGTAAATTAATGTTAATAACAGTTTTGACACTAATAGCAAGTTTTAAAAAGAAAAACCTCCAGTTTCTAAGCTGGGTTTCATTTCTTAAAAATCACCTCAACTCATTGTCACCAGACTCTCCAAGAACAATTCTAGCTACTATTTCACCTTCACTGGGAGCCTGAAACAATGAAAGTCTATAAAGTTTATATGAAATTACATCCTTTGCCTGCCTTTGCTCACCCCAGGGAGAGAAAACATCCATCCCTTGAGTTACAATATGAGGGCTCAGCTGAGACACATTTCTGAATCCCTGTAAGCAGATGAATACTTGTGTGATGTTATTAAAAACCAGCTGTTTCCTCAGAGCCTGAACATTACTTATGAAAATGGGACCAACTAAATCACTTTCAGTCTTTGTGTTTTGGAGATCAGAGAACAGAGTCTCTGAACTGAAAATTTCAACAAGCCTGGGAAAAACAAAAAGGAGCCCAGTGCCTGGCTCTTCCACTCTTAACAGCTCTTTCTGAAAATTATTAAGGCTCCAGCAGCCCTTGCATCATTTCTAGTTCTCTCAGACTCGGCTCATACATAGGATGCGGTTGGCCTATAACATCCACCTCTGTAATCACTTAGAGGCCACTGGGTTTTAAGTAAACCATCCCTTCCAACTTCCTGAACACTGCTCTTTTTCTATAACTAATGAGTGTTTTACTTTTAGATAATCCTATAATGAATGAGCCCAAATGAGCAGAGGCAGCAGTGACAACCCATCAATAAAATAATTAAGTCAAAGTAGATTTTGTTAGAAACTTCTCATTTCATAAAGGGAAATCTAGGCTACTTAAAACCAGGGAAATCAAATGGAATCATTTCTTTTTGTTTTAAAAGGAAAGTCAGCTTTAAAAGTTTTTTGTTTCATAGAATACTCATTAACTGTGCTGAGAATATTGGTTATTTATCCAAACAGGACATGTGCAATAGAAATACCAATGGGATACAAAGTAGCTTCCAGAATTTTTTCCCTTCCTATAGTTAGTATTCACAGTTGTTCATAGAATTTAGACAAGGATACGATCTATATTATCTCTCTCAGTTCATTATCTCAGTCCTCTAAGAATTTTGTCATTTATCTCAACACTTTCCTGCCATGGGAAAATCAGTCCATGATGAATACAGATGTATAGCAAAATTCTATCTCTTGCAACCAGTGAAAAAAGAGTTCCTGACAACAAAAGATGATTGAGACAGCCACATTTCTTTTGCAGTATCCCCCACCCAAAATAAATGACTACGGTTGAGCTAAGAGCCCACTGACATTATCTTGCAACACAAGCTCAGGGCTGCCATTGGTCAGCTTTACCTGCCAAACTTTGCATCCTCCCCAACTGGGAGACTGACATGAGCTACAGAACCAAACTTTGCACTAATAAACATACAGTGAATAATTAATGGCTTCCAAGCTCTGGACAAAGCATAGAAAGAGAGACCAGGCCTGGCTTCAAGTGCTAGTTTGGTGTCACACTGAGGGAGTAAAGCAGTAAATAAGGAAGTGACATGACTTGAAGTCATCTAGGCTGATTGATGCCCCCAAGTGGAGACCACATGAGGTAGGAATGCCTTTTGGAGACTCCATGAAAAGGAGGATAAAGTAAAAACATATATTACTGTGGGGCTAAGTGAGATAACTACATACCCATGCTCCATCGGGTCCAAACAATTCTAGAAAGTTGCCAATGAATTCCCTTGATTTCTCTTCCCACTTTTGAATTAGATCATGGCTCTTTTCTTCCACTCGGTTAACAAATTCCTTTGACCTTTCCTCCACATTCTTGACCTTTTCTTTCATCTTGTCCACTTGGTTCTGGAAACGGTATTTCTTTTCCTGGTCAGAAGTCACAGGAGAAGTGGATTCATCCAAGAGGGCAGGAAAGAGAGATTGATCATCTATCCCTATGGTCACGTTTTATGTCAACCTGAATTTGCACCTAATGTGAATGGTTAGGATGTCGTCCTTTCTGAAGGCTAGACTGACAGCAAAACACATATCTTGTAAGAAAAGTCATTTGTCATTAATCTATTTGGAAATGTAAAGGGAAGTACAAGTGGTTTTAATATTTTTATTCTATTTTATCTATGAGTTGGATTTACTTATATAAAAGAAGAAACTATTTAGTCCTCAGCAGTGAGGGAGAAAAGGGGGACAAAATACACAGCTGCCCTTTTGTGCTTTCCTGGGCAAATATCCCCACTCAATTTTGCAGGGACTAGGACAAAACTATGAGTAGTCTGCAGAGTGGCTGCTCAGAGGCTGCCTGAGTTTTCTGTTTTACCGGGACATTGTTAAAACTGGTATTGTTTATAGAACTGGGCCATTGACTGGGCTATAATATTCATGTGCTATATTAAAATTTTCAATATTATGGCATTTTCTACTAAGCTTGTTGAACTGTATCACTTTCCTTGTGATGGAGAAACTTTTGTTCTGATAAATTACCTGAACGTGGATTTTTTTCTTATAGATTTTATGGAGCAATGTTGTCTACCTATGTACCCAGAAGCCATTGTGTCTTAAGCAAATCATGTGTCACCTTTAAACCTCCATTTCCTCCAGTCACCTATAAAAGTCTCAAGCTTATCCTTCTTTGTGGCTGAGTAGTACTCCATCCATTGTATAAAACGCCACAACTTTTTTATCCATTCCTTGGTTGATGGGCATTTGGGTTGTTTCCAAGATTTAGCCAATATAAATTGAGCTGTTATAAACATGGGTGCACATATATCACTGTGGTATGGGGTACTACAAAGATAACAATATGCAATGCATTACTTATTGTAACTATCATACCAACCTGTTTTGAAACACTGCTTTACTATTATTTTATTTTTTCTCTTTAAAACAAAAAGAATTAAAAAACAAAACAATTGTAGAATTAAATAAATAAATAAACCTCCATTTCCTGAACTGTAATATTAGGATAATAATCATCCGTACCCCTCAGGATTGCTGTGATAATTAGGTAAAATAATACTTGGATGTGCTTGATACAGAGCCTATGACTTGTAAATGCTTGACATATGTTGGTTGCTTCATAGGTAGTAAGTGGTCTAGGCATTTATCTCAGTCACCTGATGAGCATGTGATCAAGAGAATGAAAATAACTTGAGACAAAAGCTCCCCCCATGAAGCATGATATGTTTCTCCTAAAAAGATAGTAAGACATATTGCTCTTCCTTACTATGTGTGACTCAAGATCATTTTGCATTTCTGAATTTTCTCAAACACCTTGAATATTGTAAAACTGGGCCAAGATCCTTGATTTAGCTCTTGCAAAGCTTGCTGCAGTCTCACAGTGTGGTATGACCTATGTGTATTGTCACTCAGCTACACACACACACACACACACACACACACACACTATAGAAAGTCACCCTGTCTTTTATAATTTACTATGTGACATTAGGTGAATTGCCTGACCTCTTTGAACCTCTGGTTCCTTGCCCTTATGTTGGAAATAGTCATTATGTCCACACTTGTCGGCTTATCATGAGGATTAAATGAGGTAGTCCCGGTAAAACACTTAGCTGGGCACATCGTAAGCTCAGTTAAGTGTTAGCTGTTGTCTTTATGTCATTCTCTCCCATAATTCATTCTGCACTGGAAATGTTTATGTGCACAGCTCACAGGGGCAGCCCAGCACAATAGAATGAACACTGGTGTTGGAATCGTGAGACTGGACAGCTGCTCGAGGGACACTGGTCAGGTGCCTTCCCTGGGCTCAGCTTTCCTCCTCTCTGAATCAAGGAACTTGTGCTGGATGACTGGCCCCCTCAGGTCCCTGCCACTTCTCAGGTTCTGTGATTCATATACATGCCTATCCAACACATTCAATTTCAACTCCGAGCTGAGGCCACCAAAAGGCAGCGAGCATATCCACACTGCCTGCATGGTTCCTTGAGCTAAGTGGCTTATCTAAAGACCATTTAAGGGGAGTGAGCAATAACTTTTGGAAATGGCTTGCCATGCTTGGATGGTTGACTGAATTCAATTTAAAAGAACAGACCATTTAATTTATTGAAATAACCAGAGCTTTATTCTCTGTAAGATACCAAATAACCACTTTGACTGAATTCTTTTCAGACACTTGTTCTGGTGCCACCGGAACCCAACATTTTCCATTTTGTTTCCCGACTTGTATGAAGCCACAGAGCCTAGACTCCCATCACTCTCTGCCTCATGAGGCCGATTAATGATCACTGACTTGTAATTAATGATCTCCTATTTTGAAGCGAGGTACTAATAATCAACTATGTGAGACGCAGGATAATTGTGGTGGCTTCTCATTATAAGCAACTAGTTTTGAAGCCAAATCACTTTTTGAAAATATAGTATCTATTTGAGGGGAGGCTGGAATTCTCTTTGTATTCTCTGGTTTTAATAAAAGATAGTTCCTCAGAGACCAGGCAAATCCAGTTGTCTGGACTCACTAACATCACCTCTAGCCACTGAGCTGCCCTCTTTGCTTTGTAACAGCTTATTTTGCTTCTTTTAAAGATTGTTTTAACTGTTGCCCTGCTATTAAATTAACACCAGCTTCTGGGAACAATACAGTAGAAATACAAAAGAATCCAAAGACCTTGGGCTTTTATTTAAGTAGACGTAATTTTTCTGGACAATAAAAAAAGGCTGTTAAGGTTTCTAATGAGCATCTGTAAGGCCTTAATAAAATGAAAATTTTAAAATGTTAAGACAAAAAAAGCATTTTCCCTGGGCTTGAACATTTCATTGCCTCTATCTTCTTTCCTTCTTTTTGAACACAAGACAACTCTTGCCTTTCACAAGGGGCAGATTTTCCAGAAAGTCTGCACTCAAATCTGAAAGTTAGGGGGGGTGCAGGGAGAGGGCAGTGAGGAAGCTCTTTTTGCTTACCTATGTTCCTTGGCTAACTTATGTTACCCCTTTGGACTTTGGTTTCCTCATCTATAAAATGGGAATAAAATACAGCATTGAATTGCTATGTGGGTTACAGGGGACAGTAAGTGCAAAACATTAAGGGCACTGCATGGCACACAGTAAGCACACAGAAGTGGCCTCAGTTGCTATAGTGGTGGTGTGTTGTGGTGAGCCTCAGTGGACATGGGGTGGCACACTCACATTTATAAAGCTGACATTCAGTTCCTTGGCTGTGTACCCTCTCTGGAGGTTGCGCCGGGCATAAACATCATAGTCACGGACAATTCTGGTGATGATATCTGATGTTGAGATGCCTTCTGTTCTCTGTGTTGGAACAAACATTCCTGTTCAAGCAGGAAAAAAGAGATAAAACTAAAATCACCTCAATGAACTTATTTCCTTTGATGGCCTTCCTTCCCAGGACAAAGTTGGAGCTCTGAGGTATGCCAGTGAGGTCTTCAGGTCTGGTCCCAGCTGGCTCTTCCTGCCTCAGCTCCATACACACACACCCTACCATAAACAGTGTGTTCATCATCCTGAGTTTGGTCCCAGGATGCACCAAGCACTTTCCTGGCTTCTGATTACCTTTACACTGAGCTCTCCCTCAGTTGAATGCCCATTCCCTCCCATGTTGACTACAGAGTTCCTCATCCTTATGGTTTGGCTTCATGCTTATGCCTTGGATAAGTCTTTCCCTACATCACTAGGCAGAATCCATAGCAGTTTGGACACAGATATGTTTTCTGTTAATGAAAGCATTCTTCACATCTGCCTACATGTAGAAATAAACATTTCAAATGTGCAGAATGTGCCTCAAATGCCTTTGCATCCCCAGTGCCCAAACTCAGTGCACCTGTGGATGGTACATGAAAGGTATGCCATAAATGCAAATGGAATGAGTAAGTGAACAAAGACTGAGTCAATGAATTAGTCATATCATAACACCTCCTCTTCTTCCCCAAGGAAGTCTGCATCATATGACACTGAGGGAAAAAAAGAAAAATTATACTATTTTTGTTATCTCTGATCTAAGGACATGCTTGTGGGATGCTAGACAATTTTCTCTCTCTTAACAGCTGTGTATTCTGCATGGCGGTTTCACCACTCAAAGGCCTTTTTGTCTGGAATATGTAGGACTGAGTAAAAATAAACAATCTCAGAGGACATCAAGTTCTATCAGTTCTATTAGATTTCCTTAAACTCTTCAAAGGTATGTTTGGGTTACCAACCAATACAGGCTATAAAGACATTGCAAACACTAACAACAGCGAGAATTGGATTTATGCTCAAAATTCTGTTGTCAACTCAAGTGACACGTTGGCAACTGAGACCTTTTTTACTCTATATCAGTACAAACACTTAGAGACATTTATCAGGATGTGGTGGCCTGCACAAACATGTAATCCCAGCATTCTGGGAGACTGAGGCAGGAGGATCACAAATTCAAGTCTGATGTAAGTAATTTAGTACATCAGTGAGACCTTATATCAAAATAGAAAAGTTACAATTTAAAAAAAGACTGGAGATGTAACTCAGTGAAAATGCCCTGGGTTCAGTCCCCAGTAGTACAAAAAGAAGAAAAAAAGACATCACATGTTGGACAGCATGACAGAGCATCTGGGGACAAGAGCACCAGGGTTTCAATTTATATATTTGGGCAAGTCACTCAAACCCTCCGAAGGCAAGCTGCTTACCTTTACTCTCCTCAATCAAGAAATGAGGTTGCTGGACAGGATCAGCTGGGACTCGTCTATGCCATTTCCTTCTTCCCCACTTCCACATCCAATCAATTTCTAATCCCCAACTTTTCAAATGATCCCTTTTCACCCCCTTTCTCCACCCTCTCTCCTCAACCAGTCCAACATCATCTTGTTCAAAGGCAAGAGCCTCAAAACCAGTCTCCAGCAATGTGTTGTGCCCATAGTGTGTGTTGGGGGGGTACTGAAGATGGAACATAAGGACTCACACACCCTAGGCACTGGCTCTTCCATCCCCTACATTCCCAGCCCCAGCAATGTCATTTTTGTCCATTTCAACCCATGTAACAAGATACACAGAGATGGTTCTAAATGAAAACCAGTTGTCCTTTATTAACTTCCTCCTGTTCTCTGGATTGACAGTCAAATCATTGACCTGGTGCTGTCTTGGCTTGCATGATCACTTCCCCATAGTACTTCTTTCTCAGACCCTTTCACTTTCACTCTCTAATCCCAGCCTCAGCATCGTACAACTTCAAGCTTTGTTCTTTTTTTTATTTTGAAGAGAATAAAACTAAATGAAATAAAACAGAAGAGTCAATCAAAACAAAACAACATGGTACATGACTTCAAAACAAGATATAAGAACATCAATAAGGACTACCATAATGCCTCTTGTTATCTTCAAAATAACTGCCCATACCATCAGGCATAATAAATCAAACAAAATAGTACAGAATAAAACCAATAAAAACAAAACAATGGAAACAATATAGAATTTCAAAACAAGATAATAGTAAAACAACAATGGCTTCCATAATGCCTCTTGTTATATTCAAAGTAGCTGCCTATGCTATCAGACATGATACAATTAGACAAAATAAAATAGTACAAAATCAATCAAAACAAAACAATGAAAGCAATACAAGGCTTCAAAACAAGATAATAGGAAATCAATAATGGCTACCATAATATATTTTATTATCTTTGAAATAGCTGTCCATGCCATCAAATATAATAAAATGTGACAAACTGAAGCAGTATAAAATCAAACTAAAAAGAACAATGAAAATAACATGGGTTACAAATCACAATGATAGATTAACAATGGCCACTGCCTTCCCTTTTCAAACACTTCCTCCCCTTTCACTTTCACAATATGTGTTGTACATTTTGGATCTCACTAACTCCTTTAGTTTTTTTATACTAGGGAGACAACACGATATTCACCCACACAACTGAACCATTTCACCCATGAGCATGAACTCAAGTTGTATTAATTTACCTACAAGAGCCTCAAGGTTATCTTTCTTTATAACTGATTAGCTTTCTGTTGTATAAAAATGCCATGCTTTCTTGTCCACTCTGCAGCTGATGGGCAAGGTACTCCCACTTCTTTCTGGCTCCCTGTCACACAGAGCATTGTTCTCTTTCCTTTGACTTTCACTGTATGAACTCCCTTTTGAGATAAATGTGTTTCTTGTATAAAGCATACTGATGGATCCTGTCTCCTGATTCTTTTTATTGATGAATTGAGGCCATCTACATTAATGGTTATGGCCAACATACACTGCCTTGTCTCTGCTATGCTATTTTCCTACCAGTGGCTGCCTACTTTTCCCCTCCATTCAGTTGTCTGCCTTGCTTGGTGATCCCCCTCTGCTGCTGTTCCTGGAACTGTGGTCTTTTTTATCTCTCTCTCTAGAATGTCCTTCAGTATTCTTTGTAGGGTTGGTTTGGTGGTCATGAATTCCTTTAGTTGTTCTTCATCATGGAAGTATCTTGTTTCTTCATTAATGTTGAATGATATTTTTGCAGGGTACATCAATCTGGGTTGGAAGTTGTCTTTCAAGGACTTGAAATATTTCACTCTAAGCTCTTGACTTGATGGTTTGTGTTGAGAAGTCTGTCATGATTCTGATGGGTTTTCCTTTAGAGGTGATCTGGTTTTTTTCCTCTAACAGCTTTTAATATTCTGTTCTTATGTTGAATTTCTGGAATCTTGATTATTATATATCTGGGTATAGATTTATTTTGGTTATAGCTAGCTGGAGTTCTAATATGCCTCACTTATCTGAATGTCACTTCCTTTTCCCATGTTTGGGAATTTTTCTGATATTTTTTCTTTTTTTTTATTTTGAAGATAGTAAAATACAACAAAACAAGACAGAACAGGGCCAGGGATTTAGCTCAGTGGCATAAGCACTTGCCTGGCAAGTGCAAGGTCGTGAGTTCAATCCCCCATACAAAAAAAAAAAACAACAAAGCCAATGGAAACAATGCAGTGAAATTGGTACAGAACTTCAGAGCAGGATACTAGGATAACAGTAATACCATAGTTTATCTTGTTATCTTCACAATAGTTGTCCTTTCAATCAGCTATAAGTAAAATCAAACCAAAAGCAGAACTATAAAACCAATCAAAACAGAATATTGAATAGAGCAAAACAATCAGAACAAAGCAAAACAGTGAAAACAGTATGTGCCTTCAAAGAGAAGACAGAAGGAAATCCCCCTGTTTGCTATATTGCATATGGTCATCCTCCCAAGAGATGCTCAGACCTCTGGCCCCAGGTCAGCATAATCAACCAAACTATACAAGCATGCAGTTGCTTTATGTGCCTTAGTTGCTGTCAACCCAGCTGTCCTCAATACCATCCAGTTACTAATGGGGTGGGGGGGATGGAACGTTTGATTCTTAGCCTGTGCCCCGGTAGGCTCCCGGGAGACACTGACTTGTTCTCTTCCTGGCGCGCCCACTGCTCACTCACACCGCTGCCACCACTTACCAGGAGGGAGGACTCGTTGCCTTCTTGCTCAGCTCCTCAAGTTCCAAAATGGCTGGATCTTGGGAGACTGACTTCTGATATTATTTCTACAAATAGACTTTTAATGTCATTTGTGCTGACTCCTGCTTTTTCACTCACACTTATTATTCTTAAGTTATGTTTCTTTGGGTTGTCTTGCAGTTGTTGAATTGTTACTTCCTGGTTCCCCGTTATTTTTAAGAGATCTTTCCTTTCATAATCAAAAGCTGCAAACCTGTGTTCAAGGTTTGAAAGTCTATCTTCAATTTCTTTCAAGTGGTTGTGCCAGCTTTCAAATGAGTTTTTAATTTCCTGGATATCTCTCTGAATCTGTTTCATGTAGTCTAAATCTTTTTTATATTGTTCATTCAAGGTTTCCCTCATTTTCCTATGCTCCTCTATTTTTTTTAATCTATGTCTTCTTTAGAGGTGCTTAGTAATTCTTTTATTATGTTTTTCATTTCTTCTGTTATCTGAGATAGTACGCATGTTCTAATTTCTGTTATAGCCTCATGAAGTTGTTTCTCTACTTCAGTTACCATCACTTCAGAAACTTCAGGTGTGTGACTCCCGAACTCTTCTGTGTTTACATCTCCTGGACTTGCTCTGCTTGGGTTGGAGGTCAGAGACTGTCTTTTATTTCTTCATCTTGACATATCCCTGGGTTCTTCTACACAAGTAATGGGTTCTTAGGCACTTCCCACATTGGCTACAATTTCTTTGAAGAAAGACTGTTTGGTTCTTCTAGCCAGTGCTGGCTACAGGTATCTGATGGTGGCCATTGGGTGTGCTGGTGCAGGGCCATCTGCTGCTTTTCCCAGCCAGTGCTGGCTCCCTGCTGGCTGGTAGAATGCATGTGGGGGCATGGCTGGCCACTGCCTCCGACCAAACTGGTTACCAACTGCGAACCTTAGCAATCATGATCAGGCTGGACAGTACGCAGGGGCAAGGCCCAGTCCAAACAATTTCCACCAGTCTGCACCCAGCCAGGAGCTGCTGGAGGAAGCTGGAAGCAGCTCTTGTCCAGCCCGACTCCAAAATGGCTCCTGGCCATTGCTCCAAGCTTTATTCTTGTAGTCTATGGAGCTGAGCAACAGGCTGACCCTGTTTCAGCCCAGCCACATTCATACATGTCCTGAAAGTGTTGGCCCTCCTCCCTGTACTCCGTACACAATCTCTATCTGGTGAATTTTGTGTCATCTATTGGGTTTCAGTTTTAAAGTCACTTCCTCAAGGAAATCTCTCAGCCCCTACACCGAGCCCTTATGGCTGCTATTCCCTCCTGTGTGACATCACCCTTTCCTTTCAGATACCGTAAGGCCTCCATAGAACAACTTGCTCGGTCACCATCTTGGAGCTGCACCATTCATGCTTCTCTTCTCAGCACCAAGAGACAAACAGGCACTATAGCAGTATTTGTTAAATGACTGAATATTGACCTCACATTGCCCTTTAAAGTTCAGTTCTCTCTGAATTTTTCAGTCTTGCAGCCCAACTAGGGTGTCCCTTTGCAGATATCACCTGGGCATTCACAGCATGGGCAGCAGGAGTCCACCAGTTGTATCAGAGACAGAGCAGCCAGCTGAAAGGACAGAGTTGGGGTTTGCTCCCAAATTGGAATCATTTTTTAATCCCCTTCTTGGAAGGTGGAACCAAACACAGACAATTAAATAGAAGGCAGAGAGTGTAAACATCTAAACACATGGATATAAATAGCACTCTGGTTCTAAGCTAGGGAGCCTAGAATGACATCCCCACCTTGGTGAGAGTGGCAGGGAGTCTTCTGGTAAGAAATCCAATCTATCTTTTAGCAGGCAGATATTTCACCCACACTCCTGCTGCTGGAGTGTGAAGATAATTTTCTGGCTACTAATGGGTTTTAGCAAAGCGTTTAGACATCGATGACATGAGCTCACCCCTTCTTTGAAGCCAGAGGGTGAGATTCTGCAGTTGAGTAACTGAAAGTAGATTTGGGGTTGGGGAGAGATTTGCTTCGTCTAGTGAGGAGGTAGGTCTCTAAAAGAAGCCAAGCCCTCCACTGACATAATGAGGCACCCGGCTTCCTCCAAATCCTAATTATTGCTCTGCTAAAAATATTCAGTAATGAGCATGATCAGAGAACCTTTTTTATCATGCTTTTCAGAATTGCGGCGTTTGGTTTTGGAGCTATTTTAAGAAGTAGCAAAGCACATGTTAATGAAGGAAACTTTCAACAGTAGTAGGCAATATTAGCATGATGATGAGTAATGTGGACCTCACAGTGTATTTAATTTTGGCTCCATTGCTTCATCCAGTTTTGCTAGAGAATTTTGACATGTAGCTTTGACAAGCAGAGCAGTGTTATAAAGCTTAATTCACACCTTCATATCTTTGGCTTTGCTTAATAAACTACAATTAGAGTATAAAGCCAATGTAGGTGCTCAGGCCATTTCTAGGCACTTTTTCCCACAATGAACTCTGGCCTTCTCTAGCTAGAGAACTTCACTGTTATCTCTCTCCTGAGAGTACTCAGCAGAACAGATTAATGGGGCAGAAGGAAGAATCCTTATACCTATGAAAAGTCACATATAGTATTAGGCCTGTGCTCCCAGAGCAAGTAAAATACCCACCTGACTATTCAATTTGGAAAGGAATTATGGTAGATTAAAGATGGCCACAGTTTCCTTCCCCTTGAATTTGGGCTGGCTCTGTAACTCACTTGTAGTTAACAGAATGTGGCATGACCCTGTGACTCGCAAGGGTAGATCACAAGATGCCACATGGCTTCTATCAAGACTGCTTCCTCTCTAGACAGTTCCTCTCAGCCACCATACTGTGAAAAACACAAGCAACATTGGGAGGCCACATTCAGGTGACCCAGTGACAACCACGACTGGCCTGCCAACAGCTAGTATTCAGAGTCAGCCATATAAGCAAGTGCAGCCCAGCTGAGCTGGGCTCAGATGCCTGCAGCCCCTGCCAACACCTGACAGCTATTGAGACACTCAAGCAAGAAGCATGCAGCCACACCTCCATTAAAATCTTGCCCCACAAAATCAGGAGCAAAATAAAGTCACTCTTTCAAGTCCCATAACTTCAGGAGTCATTGTGTTACACAATAGGGATACTGGGTTGCTAAAGTTAGAAAAATATTGGACTTGTTCCTACACAGAGACAACTGGAATTTGACATTTTATTCCATAAAATCAAAAAAGCAACCTATTCTTAGCTCACTGGAGGCACTCACTCAGAAAGAAAACCAGTGCCTTACTGTTCCTACAATACAAGGTGACTGAGGAATGCTCACCCCAAGGATGGTTATTCAGTTAATGCTTGGGGTGACTCAGCTGGACCCCAAGTCCTAGCCTAAATCCTTGCTGTTCTAAATAAGGTCTATGGACCTGCAACCCAGGAGCTCATTAGAAATGGGATTCTCATGCCACATCAAATGTTAATTCTCATGAGAGCCCTCAGATGACGTGTTGGAACATTCATATTTGAAAAGCAGTGGTCTATACCAGGTCCTTTCAGTGATGTTAAGGAAGGAGCAGCTGGTTCTAGCTCAGATCTGACAGACTTAGAAAGGCATTAACTGCCCTATGCCATAATCCACCTTGATGTAACTGGTGCTTCAGCCAGTTTTCCCCCACTTCTCCCACACTGTTTTCCAACTTCTCAGCAGCCTTTTAGGCCTAAAGTGTATGGGATTTCTTTTCTTGGAACTCCTTACAAACAAGATCAGGACTTGAAAATGTCAGACCTCCCATTCTTTCCAACACTTCTGACCGCTGAGGGAGCACTTACTAAAAGGATGGTAAAGACCTGACTACCATCCCTATTGGGGGTGGCATGGAGCTTCCCTGACTGGCTCCAAAAAGGTGTGAACCAACCAAAACACCATCAAAGTGAACAGGTCCATCTTATGGAACAGAATAATTTCCTGAATTATTATCCAATATCATTTTCATTTCTGGGCTCTTTTCTGTCCCTAGGCCTTGTTCCCATTGTCAATAAGATCGCCATTTCAAAGAAGGTAGAAGCAATTGAGAATGTAGGAAATCATGTTCAGTCTCTGGCTTCTAAAACAGGCTCTTTCTAAAACTCACTGGAAAAAGAATAAAAAACAAGTACAGCTTAAAGGACGAGCACTTGCCTAGCATGTGCAAGGCCCTGGATTTGATTCTCAGCACAGGAAGGAGGGAGGGGGGGAACACAGGGGGAAAGGAGGAAGGAAGAAATGAAGAGACTAGGATACGTACAATATAGACAGAGGGTGACCATGAGAAAACACATGGAAAAGTCGGCCATCTACAAGTTGAAGAGAGATTTGAACCTAAACATACCTATACTCTTTGGACTTCTAACTTTCAGAATTGTAAGGAAGTAAATTTCTTTTTTTAAGGCAAAAAAAGTACAAAAAGAGCATTCTAAATGCCCAGAGTGTCCCTTGAATTATCAAGAACCAGAAGCTGAGCAGAACAGGACACAGAAGGTCTTGTTGCAAGCCCTAGAGTGGGGAAGGCATGAAATTAAGAAGACATGCTTTCCTTCCTTCTGTGATGTTAGACTGATTAGCTCTAAAATCTGTTTTAGACCTGAGTTCGAGTACTTTGGTGCTTGGGTTAATTGCTATATAAATACTTAAATGGTGTCTGTGCCATGACTGAACCTTAGTGTATGTTAGAGAAGCTTTGTAGCAGCTGCTTGGGAGACACCTGAAATTGCAATATATATATGGAGGGAGGAGGGCAGAGCGGCAGAAAGACAGAGACAAAAGAGAGAAAGGAAGAGAGAGAAAGAGCCAAAAATATGTACATCAGGAGCCAGGTGTGGTGGCTCATGCCTATAATTCCAGCACTCAGGAGGCTGATATAGGAGGATCACTGTGAGTTCAAGGCCAGCCTGCAACTACATAGTGTGAGACCGTCTCCAAAAAAAATGTATACATCGGGAAAAGAAAACTCCATGTAAATATTTTAATACTAAATTTATCAAGACATCATGAAATGAATACAAGTTACCTTTGGCATCTACAATTACAAAAGGTGCTCAAAGTGGTAGTCATTAGCTTCCAGACATTAGTACAGTGAACTGCTGAAGAGTGATATTTTTTTGATGGAATATATACTGCAGTCTCAGAGTAGATGTCTTCTTGTACCTCATTATTTGGTGTGGTGGACAGGTGAACACAGGGGCTACCTCACCTGCTTCCTTTATATGCTTGTAAACATCATCAGAGCCAGCAGAAGAGTATGGAATATCATCATGAGCCACAAAGTCAATCTGTTGGAGAAAAGAGTGATGTCACCACAAGCATGGATATACTTATCTGCATATTTAGAGGGGATTGGTGACCCCCAAATGCCTTTGTAAAATAAGACAGCTCTATGTTACATTTATAGTGTGGCTCTGAATCTTTGACAGACAGGTATTTCCAACTATCTCTATTTCCATGAGATGATGGTAACTGAGAAAAATAAATGTTTGATTCCTGTGCTTTGGCAGACTCTCTCTTCTTCTACCTCCAACACTAGGTTTTCTTGACCTTCTGTGTTTCTGGCTATAAACTTGCTGCTTCAGAAAACTCATTCATTTCTCAGGTTTTAAACACCGCTGCTATGATAAAGAATCTAGACTTCCATTTCCTGTCCCATTGATGGCAACAGGTCTTTACACTTTGGACATATTTTACATTCAGAAAATGATTTTTTACCTTTTCTTATTTGAGCCTCATAACCTTGTGAGGTGAGTAGGGACACAGTGCTGCTTCAGTTAGAACACAGAGTGCTGATACTAGAGAACTTGTTAAATTTGCCCTATGTTGCAGTTTCTTAGTGGTTTTAGAAAAGGGGGTATGGAGGAGGCAACCAGGCCAGGCTTTTGTAACACCTACTATGGCCCTTTTTAATACTTTTTGCTATCCTGAATTTAATTCATTTTCCTGAAAACTAGTACCCCTTTCCAGTGATGCCTCCATTTTCTCAGTTGACCTAGACCAAAACCTTGGTCAACTTCATTCCCTACATCCTTCACTCTCCGTATTTCATAGTGCACAGGGTCCACTGGGATGTGTATGTGCATGTTGCACACGTGCCCATACACACATGTGCATATAAATGTATGTAGGCCCATCACTTCCTCTCCATTGCTGCTGTACTAAATCCAGGGACCTGTTACCAGGATTACTGACACCAATTTGTATTTCAACTTCCTCATTGTAGGCTCTATGCTTTCCAAGCTGTCCTGTCCTCCTTAAACAGCTTTCTTCTGGTCTTCCTCATGCCTGCTGACCTTCATCCCTGCATCCTACTGCATCCAGTACATATTCTTGCACAGCTTTTAAAGCCTTTTATAATGAAACTTAACTTCACCTTGAGAAGTAGTGTAGAGTAGGTGTTTAATTTACCAGGGTATGATTCATGCCCTACCTCTTATTAGCTGTAACTCATAGGTTGGTAGGAAAGATTCAATCAAGATTTCTCCACTTCAGTGCTAGTGACATTGGGAGCTGGATAATTTTTTGGCATCTGTGGCTGTCCTGTGGATTGTAGGATGCTTAGCAGCATCCCATACCTTTATCCCACTAGATGCCAGTAGCACCCTCTAGCTATGACAATGAAAAATGTCTCCAGACATTGTCAAATATCCCTTCAGGGGCACACTCACTGGAGAAGCACTGTACTAAATGATACAATTATGTACCGGTGCTTGTTGGAGAGCGTTGAAGCTGAATACACGTGCAGGGCTGAAGCGTGGCCCGGGCATGACTGAACTGAGAGGGAGGAGTCGCCTCCAGGCAAGATAGGCCACGGCTGAGGCCACCTAGAGACTTCCTGGATAGTTTTCCTTAATTAGCATCACCTGTTTCTCTGAGGGGTCCTTGAACCCCTCCTGAGACCCTGCTCAGGTTTCCTCCATTGTCCACTCAACTCCTTGCTTATTCTGATTAAATACCAGCTGCCTAGCGTCAGTCAGCTGACCGGCCGGCTAGCAGAGTTATGAGCTCCGCCGAGGATTTCACTCCTCCTGCGGCCTTAAAGACCATGCTGCGTGTCTCATTCCTTTGAGGCTTCGTTGTGCACCCATTTGGGGGACTGGGGGTCTAGGCACAGACCCCAAAATGTACTTACAAGTAATAATTAGTATATAGTAAGCACTCAGTAAATGGTGATTATTGCTATTATTAATTCTGCACTCTGTACTCAAACTCAGTTCTTTCTCTCTCCAATGTACAATAACGACAACAGCATCTTAGGGTAGCCATGAAATTGAATTCAACTCATAGTAATAGCAAAAGTCTTAGCACAGTGCTGGGCACATGGTAAATAATAAATGCCAGCCATCATTATCACCACTAGTATCCCTTATAATGCCTATCACATGTTGAATATACAATAGATGCTTAGTAAAAATGTGTTAGTGATTACTGAAAGTAAATCATATTGTAGTTTTTCCCTTTTCTTTTTATTCTCACTAGGAAATTGTCTCCTCGGCTATTACCCATGCACATTTATCAGTGTTCTCTATTCTCTTCTGCAATGCGAATTTAAAAATAGAAAAGAAAATTCTTAGAACAGCTTAATCTTATTTTTTTGTACTGCTTATAAAAGGAAAGAATAGCTCCTAATGTGGGGCTGGCAGGAAGATACAAAGCACATAATTTGATGCAGATCAAAAGAGTTTCTCATGTTTTCAACTAATAAAAATCTTATGTCAGTAGGAATCTCAGGGCCACAAAATCAAAGTTATAAAGATTTTCCTTAAAGGGTGGCTTTGACCTTCTGGGTAAGATGTGTATATACTTGTTCCATGCAAAAGGACGCCTGTGAATCTGTAAGCACCAATAATGATTATGGTAATAGTGGTGGTGACATTTTTGGAGCTCTTAATGTGTATGGGCAAGTCAGTTTTCCAAGTGCTTTACTTAGATTCTCTCATGAGATACTCAAAATGGCCCCAAAAGGAAGATACCAGTATTATCCCATTTTACAGATGAAGTTAAGCTAGTAGCATATAGTTAAATATCTTGCTCTAGGCCCCAGTTAGAAGAACAGATAGACAGCATTTGTACCTGGGTGGGCCAGCCCTAGCATCTATAGTCAAGGAAATGAGAAGATAGAGGTTCCCAGGCTTGGACAGAAGAGAGGCAGTATAGCAAGTGTAATAATAAATGATAGTTCCTGAAATTGGAAGGGTTTTGGCTTTCTGTAGTTTCAACTGCAGAACCAGATTCCTAATCTTGCTATTTAGAGAACATGAGCTAACAAGTACCTTGTGTTTTTCCAGAAACTCTGGCGTGAGAGTCCACGGAGCATCTCTGATGACTTCATCCACATAGCGACAGTGTCTGAGAGCTTCATATCTCTCCGCTTCATTCATCACGGTGAAACCTTTGAATTTGTGGGTGAGATCATCACTGCAAACTGAAACAAGTAAGTCTATTAGATGCTGTTACCAGGTGTCCTGGTGCGGACATGCCTTCAGCAAGACAAAAGCAGCACAACCTTGCTGGGTACTTGGCATAATTGAACTCAGGTTTTTACAGGAACAAAGGATCAGGAGAGCAGAGAAAACTTAAATCCAGCAGGATTTCAGAATGTCATTTTAGTGCTAATTACAACAGCATTCTCTACTCAGGCTTTCATTAAAATTATTCTCCACACTACCTAATCTGAGTTTCATCTTTTTTTTAATCTCCCTACCCCACCCTTTAGTAGAATTTACTAGTCAGAAATAAAATGACCAAATGAATAGAGAAAAGAGAGATTAAAAGGAGCCAAAGAGGCGTGACTTACAGAATGTTTGAACAGTCAGTTCCAATTCTTTCGCTAGATGATTGATACTTAACCCTAGTGTCTCACACACACACACACACACACCCCTCTTCCCTGAATTGAGATCCAATCACTATACATAAGGCCATGCGGTCAAGAGGAGAAAGTTAAAAAATAGAAGGTCTGACCCAGCAGAGTTCACCCTCCCATATTGCTTTCCTTTTCAGGTCTCAGGTTCTTGAACACTCAAATGGGGACAGTTGTATCCTTCACTATTGGCTTTAGGAAAGACTTTTTTTTGAGAATTTACATAAAAGTGCCTTGAAATAAACTGAACAACATATATTATTCACTATCTTATCTTTCAATTGGCCAATGTAACTTTGCTAATGTTTCCTATATGCCAGAAAGAAATGTCATTGTGAGTACAGTCCCCAGTAACCAAGATCCTGGTAACAGTTTTACTGCAGCTGGTCAACACTACCTTGATGGCTCCTTGCAAAGAGAATACTTTTACTTCATAGTATTGTGTATGCACAATTCCCTAATTTTAAGTGTATAAGATGTGGTTTACAAACAAAGCTATAGTTATTCCTGGAACCAAATCTTGTTCCACCAAATCCAGAAGCAGAGTAAGCACAGCCAAGATCCTCGGAAAACCCCTTTTGCAGCCCCTTCCCACTCTCCACATGCAAATCATCAGCGAAGCTCTGGCTCTGCCTTCTGAGGAGAAATAGAAGAAAATGATGGAAGGATACAAAGTTTTAGTTAGACTGGAGGAATAAGTTCTGGTGCTCTAGTATACTGCATGGTGGCCACAGTGGTTAATAATGTATTATAAATTTTCAAGCTGCAAAAATAGATTTTTAACATTCCTACTACAAAGAATGATAAATTGGCAAAGTGGTAGATATGTTAGTTAGCTTGACTGAACCTTTCAATAATATATGTATAGGTCAAAACATCACATTGTGCCCAGTAAGTATATATAATTTTTTTCATTCATGATAGTCATGTGTTAACTAAGGACAGGGACAAATTCTGGAAAATACATCGTTAGTTTATTTCATCACCCTGTGAGCATTACAGAGTGCACATACACAAGATGGCCTCTTGATTCAATCAAGAGATGCAGTAAACACGAGATAAATGAGGCTGCTGCTGGCATAACCCAGCACACTGGTTATAGTAAATGTTTTTTAATAAGTAGAACTAAGCTCTAAATTAACAGTACAAAATATAGTATCATAAATAGTAAACCAGTAACATAGTTATTTCTTAACACCCTCCAGTATCATGTGCTGTACATATTTGTATGTGCTATACTTTTACATGACTGCCAGCACAGTAGGTTTATTTATACCAGCACACCACAAACGTGGAACATCAGTGCCACTATCATCTCATGGGATCACTGTGGTGCATCAGTGATGACTAAAAGGTCACTGTGTGGCACATGAGTATAAAAATAAATATATTTTTAAAGTACAGTACATCTGGAAGCTGCATTCTTCTCACCATCTTCACTGCTCCCACCCCGACTCCCCCCACCATCCCTCCTTCCCATGAATTGCATGGTGGGTTACTCTCCTAACTGCTTCCAGCCTTGCTCAGCCGAACAGCCTATTCTTGTTGGCCAGAATGAGCCTGTTAACACGTGTCCCATAGTGTCCTTCCATCTCCCTCAGAATGAAAGCCAAAGTCTACCCAAGGCCTACAGGCCTCTCTAAGTTCCACACCTCTGCCAACCACCCATTGCCCCTCTGATGCATCTCCTATTGTGTCACAGGCTCCTTGCTGTTTCCTGAAGCCACCAGAAGTCACAAGTCTCCTCCTCGGGGTAGGGCTTTGCACCTCCAGTTCCCCAAACTGGCAGCAGCTGTGCTCCAGGACACCCTCCCCTCCTCCCTCAACTCTTCCTCCACCAGCCTATTCTGAATTACAATTGAGCTGCTTCCTGCCATGGCACCACAGTCATCACCATCTCCTCTCATTTTATTGTTGCTCGTCCCCTACTAAATGTTACTTCCCTCAGGACAGGGACTTTTAGCTACTTCATTTTTCTGATGAACAGTACCTGGTTCCTAGTAGGCTTCTAACAAATGTTAAGTGACACGCCTGGTGCATGTCGATGCTCAATAAGTGTTGATTATTATTTTAGGAGGGAATTTTTTTTGGCACTGGAAATTGAACAGAGGACCTCATGCTTGCCCAGCAGGTGCTGTGCCGCTGAGCTATATCCCTGGTCCTTTATTATTTTAAATAAAAGATGATATTTACTTGTAGGTATATTTTAATAATATGCATGCAAATAAGAGACTTGTAAATTGATAGATAAATATAGATAGATAGATGATAGATATGCCTGTATATTTTTTATAAATGCTTGCAGCAGTGTACATTATCAAAATATCATCAACCATATACCTGGCCCCAAAACTTTGATGAGTATTAGAATCACCTACAGCTTGTGAATTATAAAGAAAACTGGGCCCTGCTCCTTGTGATTTTGATTTTGTAGCGGGGCCTGGGTAACACTGTATTCCACAAGCTTCGGGGATGATTCTAATGGCTATAACATTTGCAAACCTCAGATTATAAACAACTTGAGCAGAGACCTGCCTGTCTGGCTCATCCATCGTGCCCAGAAGTGAGGTTGGGGAGAGCAAGTGGTATAGCTATAATGAGTATGTATTGATTTACTGTTTGTATCTGCTTTTGACTCTATAAATAGGAATTATTTATGGGCCAAGCTATACAATTTAAAAACTGACCTAGCACTTTGTAGATGTTCTTTGGGACTTTATTAAAATACTACATCAAGAGTCATTTTGAGCAGAAATGGATTTCAGATCTATCAATTTTCTGTTTCAAACAGCACAAAACTAGGCCAGGCAGTAGCTTCTCCCTTTTTGAATCCGTACCTAAGCAATTTGCTCTAACTTCTACATGACTGAGATGATAGCCTCTTGATAGACCACAAAGAAAACAAACGTCCTGTTTATACCAATACAGGGCTGTATTTTCATATCCCAGGAGTGACCTCAAGAAGCAGCTGAACACACTGACCAGTTATTGTCTAAACATTAATTACGCCCAAAGCAGCACTGTTGTTCTTGAGTCTTGGCAAATGCATTCTGACAACCAGATGGAGAACTCAGGGCAGTAGTATTCCAGTACCAAAAAAAAAAGTTGAAAAAAAAATTGAGCCATCTGAGCAGAAAGTAATGCTCACTAAGCAACAATTTTGGCCATTTGTTAATAGTAGAAATACTATAGGATCATTGATAGAAATATTCCTTTAGGTTTTGTGTTCTGTTTTTTCCTTGCCCCAACTCTAGTGAGATTCAGAGCTCTTGGTACAAATTCCTTTGCAAAGCTGTGAAATTCAAGTTGCTGGTAGACACCCTGCCTCCCTGGCTGCTGTTTATCCCAAAGCCAGAGCTTCTTGGGGGCAACTTCTAGAAGGAAGAAGACAATGAGAAAAAAAGATTCCTCCAAATAGCAAGGAAAAGACCAAATGCCAGTGGTTTCCATGCTGCAGGGCTCAAAGAGCCTCAGGAGGGAAGGAAGGCATTGAGGCCCTAGGTTCCCACCGGGGGTCAGACTGCAGGAGCCTCGCCTGAAACAGGTGAGGCATATTGCGCTCTGCTGCTATCTGGGTTTGGATGACGGGGGCAGTGCAAAAATGTCGCTGGGCCAGAGACATGTCTCTGTCTCTTGCAGGCCTTCTGGACATTTGTTTGACTCTGGAGAGGTACCCAATAAAGATTGAGAATGCATTTTTCAACCAGCCTTGCAAAATAAAATCTTGGTGGATTGTTTTACTTGTATGTGTCTGTTTACACTGTGAAGATGGAACACAGGGCTTTTTGCATGCTAGGCAAGAGCTCTACACCCTCAACCATAGATGAATATTTCATCTCAACTAAAATACAATAAGTCATAAACTTATTGTGGAGAATGTTTACATCTACTATAGTAGCCGCAATAGTATATTTATTACTCTTATTTTGTTTCCTTCCTATGAGACGGAAGGTGTTTTGTGACTCTTAGCCTTTTAAAATATTTTTTAGGGAAAAAACACACTACCATAAACTTTAATTTCTTGACTTTATTTGCTTTTTTATTTATTTGTGGTAGTGAGGACTAAAGCCAGGCTTTTGCATTGAGCTACATCCCCAGTCCTTTAATATTTATAATCCCTGGTCTCACCAAATTACCCAGGTGGCTGAACTAAAATTTTGATCTTTCTGTCTCAGCCTTCCAGAATGCTGGGGTTATGGGTATGCATGTGCCACCATGTCCGGTTTCTTGACTTCTTTTTAAATGACATGAACTTTTAAATTAAAATGAAAGGAAAAGTGATTTACAGGTAGTCTTGATTCACTAAAATAGTAACAATGTGATCTTGCTTAGAAACATTTCAAGTCACTACTGGCTATGTGCTTAAGACATTACAAAAGCAAGAATTATAATCATAGTGCCTTCTGCTGCTGCCTAAAAAAGTAGACAATATAGCATATTGTCCAGAATACCCCTAGTAATTCCATTTTCTGGTCTTTGTATGCATGCATGTGTGTGTGTATGTGTTTCTGAGGTTGGAACCCGGGGCCTCTTGCATGTTAGCACAAGCCACACTTCCAGCCTTTTTTATTTTTTTATTTTGAGACAGCATCTTGGTGAATTACTCAGGCTGGCCTTGAACCTGCTTCCACCTCCACTATAGCTGGACTCACAGTGCCCAACAGTTTATGGACTTTTAATAAAATGTTTCTTCTAAATACCAAGTATTTCCACCAAATGTACTTGCATTGTGAGTGAAAGGTGTGTTCCTCCCAGAGGAATTCCTACATCAAACCTACCTGTAGATATAAGGGGGACTACAAATAATAGGGTCCCACTTACCATAAGCATTCTATCTGATAACTGCACACATAATGTCAAGACCCAGTCTTCCAACCAACAAAACAGAATACCTATTCTTTAAAGACTCCCTTCCTTTGCCATACTCTGTGATACTCTGTAAAGACAACCGAAGACATAGGTCTTCTCAAACTAGGGTACATATACCCCCAGAGGCATGCAAAGACTTTTTTAGGAGGTATATCAAGAACAGAAAGTTTTAAAGGAATCAGTGTTTAGGACCTCACTTTCCAATGGTACTGTTTCCTAAAATAAATGGGCTTGAGAAAGTCTCTATATCCAAAAATCACCCTTACCCCACTTTACAAAAGAAAGGCACCATCCGAACCTTGGGTATGTTGCATTTACAGGGGTAGAAATGCCAAACCAAAATGGAAACCTCAAGTAATGACTACTGAAAACACTATGAACCTACAAAACTTCCTGTCTTTCCATGGCATACATGTATTTCTGTTACAGGTGAAGTCTGGTGTTAGAAACTAAATATGGTAGAACGAAGAATAATACAAACTCTAGCCTAACAACTTTGCCTCCTCTTCTTGCAACTATTACCAGAGAACACATGGATCTTGAGGGATAAGGCCCAGGAACTCAAAGTGAAAGAAGCATTGGAAAGAAATATTGAATGCTAAAAATGGCTTTTTCATGTAGTTAAGGGTAAGCATTTTTTCAGCTATTCTCCGCACTCATATTGAATCCTAAAAATGGCTTTTCTCTTGTAGTTAAGAGTAAGCATTTTTTCCAGCTATTCACTTCAAAATCACTTTAATAACCCAAAGCTGTATAGGCTTGTACTGCTGCTTCTCAGAAATGTAGCTGGAATATTTTTCTGGACTTATCAATTTTTTTAAGATACACTGGAATAAATGCATGGGTAAAACATTTACATGATTTTTTTCAGATTTCATATGCATTATTTAAAAAGAAAGTTTAAAAACCTATTTTATAAACTTACATTATGAAATGCTCCATTCATAGATAATCCTTATCCTATTTCATCTTCTAAAATGTTGATGTTATACTCCCTCATAACAAAAATAAAATTACCTATTTCAGAGCAATTACTTTCTAGCAGTATATGCCCCTTTCTATCTTTAAACACATAGGAAAACTTTAATCATGATGTCTAATAAAGACAATTGTTATTTTTGATTTTTATACTTAATGTTACATAATTATTCCCCAGATCCAAACACTAGACTATGCTACACACATACCCATACACACCAATATTTAGAGAAAGAATAACATGCCCCCAAAAAATCATTTATCACTTCATAAATACCATATAATTTTACCTATAAATCATATTGCATTACTATAAAATAAGTACAATGATTTATTGTCTTCTTTATAACTTATTGTACTACATCCACATTATTTTAATCTTGACATATTTTACGTAATCCATTGTATAATTTATTTCTTAGTGTTTTTTATAGAGCTGATTCAAATATACTAATACAGTTAAGTTAAAAAGTTTTTTGGTTTCTAGGTTTTTAGTAGATTTGATGATGAGGAATGGTTTTACAGATTAGATTAGAACATATACTCTGAAGCTAAAACTGCAGTGTCGGCTTTTTAAAGGTTTTAAGCAAATGATAAAATTGGTTTTACAAAAACTATTAGATTGTCAATGATGTAATGAAATTGCCAATATTTCTACTCCTCCAATCTTTCCTGTGTATTATCTGGTTGAATAAATTGTTTGCAAGTAAATGAGTAAGGGATGTAATTAAAAGTCATTTGATAAGTCTTGGTACAGTCTTTTGGTATAATTCCCAGAAAAGAAGTAAGCAAATGATTCTACTTGCTTGGCAACATGTCCTTTTGTAGGCCAGGTCACTTTCTATCTATTGCAGTAAATTCAAAGTAACAAATTGATACTTGATAAACCATTAATATTAAATTTTGATAGCAGTAGTACCAATAAATTATTTTTGTAATTTGGGGCAAATAATTCAGAAAAAAGTCAAAGAAATGAGTGGCAACATTGTGACAAACTTGTATTTCCATCTATTCATTTATGTGAACAAAATATTTCAGCATTTATATCTATAACAGAAAATAGTATTAAAATTAGTGTTAAGCCCTACTTCATTCTAGCAAATAAATTAAATTCATCTACACTCACATAAAATAAGGAGATCCTATGCATATCATTAAGAGATACATTGCTGATTAAATTTATGTTTTTTTAAAACAATTGTTCATTAAACTGTATATAATAATTGGTTAGTCTGCACCAACTTAGGTATTTTTTATTTCAGGGAAGTATGATAGACTGGTAACTAAAAGATTTGCAAACACTAATGCATCAAATTAGAAAAATTTATAGTTGAGGAAGAGAATGAAAATACAAGCAGCAGATGAAGAGGGGAAATTTATAAAATATTTGAAAATTAAAAAAGACTTAGTTAGCCGGGCTTGGTAGCACATGCCTGTAATCCCAGTGCTCTGGGAGGCTGAGGCAGGGAGCTGCAGATTCGAGCAATAAGTGGGTAATTTAGTTACTTGGCAAGACTCTGTTAAAGAAAGAAAGAAAGAAAGAAAGAAAGAAAGAAAGAAAGAAAGAAAGAAAGAAAGAAAGAAAGAAAGACTGGAGGGTAGTTCATGATAAATTCCCAGTACTGCAAAAAAAAAAAAGAAAGAAAGAAGGAAAAGAAAAGAAAAGAAAGAAAGAAAGAAATATGTATTTCCTAGATGTATGATGGTACATTTACATTTCAAAGTGTTACAGTTTTTAGATGCCACTGGGTACATTTAAGTAATTAGGTAACTATTTTGTTTTAAAATGTCAGTATTGGACTTCTGGTTTCTGGTCTGCCAAGTAGTGAGCTTAGACATCACTGTTCCACTACAACAAGAAGTAAAAAGGAGAACAAACTGAAAAATCAACAACTCTTCAGAGTCAGAGAAATGAGGTCACAGGGCAGACTGATGCCACCCAAATTAGAGAGCCAGACAGATGAAGAGAATCACAACTTGCTGGTGCAAAAATTCACAAGCAGAAAACTCAAGGAGCCAGTTCCAGGCAGGAAAACTTAAACTGACTAACTGTGGCTCAGTGTGGCCAATTGTGGGGATTTAAAACTCCATGGCTACAGAAAACCTTAACTGTGACCCACACCGAACCACCTCAGCAAAATGCCTCAAAACCAGACACTGCAGCCATCTCCCCATGGCCCAGGAGCCTAGGACCAGACTGTAGGTGGTGGACTCACATGACAAATGGCTTTCCACTGAGGCAAAGGGAAATGAGCAAGGGATGGTTTCTCTGCCTGCTTTGGGTTCCCTTGGCAGGACTTGCCTGGTAACCACTGCCTTTCACCATTCGAAGAAAGAATTCCATTCAATAAGTCCCTATGGTCATCATCCTCAGCAAAATCCGCAGAAGGGTTTCTTTTCAATATCCACAAAGCAGTTTTAAATTTGCAGAAGATAATAAAATACTTTTTTTGTACCATCTCTTACCAGAAGTTTTTTTTTTCTTCTTATAATAAAGGTCTATGAGGGCCGGGGATTTAGCTCAGTGGCATAAATGCCTGCCTCGCAAGGGCTCAGTCAGGAGTTTGATTCCTGGTACCAAAAATATATATATATATATATAATAATAAAAATAAAATTAAAAAATAAAGGTCTAAGGGTTGATGTGGTCTAGTTCTTACAGTGCCATAAAAACTGATCATGGTGAATGCTGTGTATGGTGGTACACACCTATAATCCCAGCACTTGGCAGACTGAGGCAAAAAGATTGTCATGCATGGGCTACATAGTGAGTTCAAGATCAGCCTGAACTACATAGCAAGACCTTGTCTTAAAAAAATACCTGACTATGGTGAATAGATACACTGCTACAGAAAATGCAGGTCTCCTAGACAGGTACCTTACTTTTTTACTCATATAATCCATATCCTTCTCTTTCCAGTAAGTGTAGGAAGTAAGGTAGTCCATTCATTGTGAAACAAGATTACCTAGCTATATGAATCTCCATTTTTCAACACACTTCATATAAATTCAATAAAGTAGGGTTGTCTTAAACCACTACCATTAGCACAATACTGTCCTATGGATCACAAAAGGGAAACAGACAAAGTCTTGGTCACTTTCTCTTCCCTAAGACAAAATAGCCAACACCAGCAACTTAAAGGAGGGGAGACTTATCTTAGCTCATGGTATCAGTCCATGATTGGCTAGTTCTACGGCAGGAATGGCATGACAAGCAAAATGCTACACATGACATGGTGGCCAGGAAGCCAAGAAAGGAGGGGGCAAGGAAAGAGCTACATCCTTCCAGGTCATGGCACCAGTGACCGGCCTCCTCCAGCCATGCCTAACAGCATGTTATCTGTAAACCCATCAGTGGACCAATCCACCAATAAGTATGCATGAGATTTTTGGAGGACATTTAAGATCCAAACTATAATAGACAATGGCCTTGTTATCTTAAACCTCTTCAGTTCTCCAAGGCTTGGAATCAGAATGATATAGCTTTTCTCTTGGACTTCTAGAAAATTTTAGAAACATAAATTACATCATGTCTCAAATACCTGGAGAAAGGTATTGATGGAAAGTATGAAGCAGTACCTTTGGTGATGGTATGAGCCTGTATCTCTCTGAGGATCAGTGGTGTACAATCTCATGATGTCATTTCTCTTATGATTTTTTTTTGTCTTTTTGAGACAGGGTCTCACTATGCAGTTCAGGCTGACCTTGGGCTCACTTTGCAGCCCAGGCTGGTCTCGAACTTGCAACGATCTGCTTGCTTCAGCCTCCCAAGTTCTGGGATTGCAGGAGTGTGCCACCACACCTGGCTTCTCTTATGATTTTTTAAAATGGAATTTTAAATGTCGTGCAGTGAACAAGTAAATCAATATAGGCTGGGTTGGAAACATTAACAATGTAGGATATTACCTTGGGAACTCTGAAATGGGCCCTTTGCAAAAAGTATGCTATAAACGAGTTTTCTGGATAAAGAGAAAATGAGCTTCTTACCTCCTACCAATAAGTAGCTGTTGGGAAACAGTGTTTTTGCTTGCATAAGTGCCCTTGCATGACCTGAATGGAAGAGGTCGAATATTCCATCTGCATACACTCTGACAGGCCTGTCAACTATGGAAAAAAAGAAGCATCATTAGCAACACTGCAGAATAAGGAATCCTTGTTGCTTACCACTAGTACAGTGCCGCAAGAGCAATTACCCAGATAGGCACAATCTCTATGGACCATCAGCTTCATACCATGCATGAAGTTGATTTTAAAAATGGGTTTTTCTAAAGATATCAAAGCAGAGCAAAAACAAAATTAAGAGTCTTTCTAAATTGCCATGGCTAGGCTTGAACTTGCAATCATCCTAAGCTTTCCAGAGTGCTAGAATCACAAGCATGCACTACCACACCTGACTAACCTTGTACTTACTGACTAGCTGCTCCCTATCCCTTCTCTTCCTTCTCTCCTAAGGGTCTTGTAACCTCTGTTCTACTCTAGCTATCTCCACTTGATTACTACCCAATATAAACATGAATTAAAACATCACATTGAGCCAGGTGTGGTGGTATACACCTGTAATCTCAGCACTTTGGGAAGCTGAGGCAGGAGAATCATATATTCAAACCCAGCCCAAGCAACTTAGCAACCTAGGAGACCCTGTCTCAAAATTAAAAGGAGATGGGCTGGAGATGTAACTCAATGTGAAATCCTGACTTAAATCCCCAATACCTCCCACAAAATCACACTGTATCTCCTACATATGTATAATTATTACATGTCAATAAAAACATGGAAAAAGAGAATATGAGAGTATCAGCAAAATTTGGCTAACTGAACACACACACAGTTACTCCCACCTCATCTCAGACATTACAAAATTACCCAAAAAGAGTTTAAAAGATATAATTTTCCCCAAGGTAAAAAAAGAAAAAAACAAAGAAGTCTGTGGCAATGGATGACACAGATGTCAACCTTTTGGAAAGTTGATTGTCAAGCATTGAATGCTAAAGAATTAGAGGTGAGGTAAGAAGAGAAAGGGATTGCTGAGTGCCTTTATAAACCTAAGTCCTGTCTTTTAAAAATATATGCATGTTATATTGATGTTATAAAAACAAATTTTTACAAAAGAAGGAAATCAATGCAAACTTCTATTGAAAAATCTTTGGGACTTACATTTTAAATTATGATTATTTCTTAGCTGTAATGCAATTCAACTCCATTAATTTACAACATAAAGAAACATTACATTAATAGATTCAGATGGGCACAATGATTCTAATAAATTAAATTTCTCTAATAAGAAATCTAGAGACTTGAAGTCAGATTAGGAGCTGCAACTATTTTCAATTATACACTATTTTGAACAAACAGACTTGCCTTCACAGGATTATTCTGTATTCTGAATAAGGCACAGTAAACAGAAAATGCTTTGAAATAACAAACTGTCTAATGAGGGATCCTTGGTTTCAATGCTTTTATTCAATTTGAATTCAATTGAGGAAAATTTGTTTTAAGATATAAACCCCATGGGAAAGCAGATGGTAGTTTTGTAGAACTTTTTGTTAATGATTCAGAGGTGATCGGGATAAATGAATTCAGAAAGCAAGAGGAAAGAAAAGTAAAGACAGATGACATAATTACTGAGAAAAAGGCCATTTAGTAAATTTGAAGAGTATTTGCAGAGTTGATTTTGCAGTGAGCTCACTTTTTAAAAATTGTAGTGTGTCAGCAATTCCCAGACTTGGGGAAACTCTATGGGCTCAAAAATAAAAAAAGAGGAACCTGGTCCCTTCTTCTCTTTAGCAAATTCACTTCAAGAAAAAAATCAGAGACAGAGAGAGGGAGGAGGGAGGAGGGACAAAAGAGGAGGGAGGGGAAGGGGAGGAGGGAGGAAGGAGGAGGGAGGGATAGATAACCTTCAGAATAAAAAAGAAAAAACGTCCAAGATATACCAACTTACTGTTACATGTGGACATTGTTCACCTATCTTGTTCACACTCCTTTCACCCTTCAGCTCAAAGCCTGGGCGTGCTTTCACTTAGCTGAGGACCATGCTTCACAGGGCAGCCCTTTCTGATGGACAAAGCAAGGGTTTGAGGCTGAATTCCAGCTCTACCTAGTCAGTCAGAACCTGTGACAAGTTACTTTTCCGTTCCCTAAGTCTCATTTATCTCTTCTTAAAAATGATGCAATGCCCATCTCACATGGTTTTTGCAAAGATTAAATGAGACAGAGTACAAAGTATCACATCAAGTGTATACACAGGAAATTCAACTTCTTTTCCTTTCCCCAGCAAAAAAATCCTTTTCTTCCTGAATCTGAAACTACAGGTCAAAGCTGTTTTCTTTGTAGCCACTTTGGTATAGTTTGGATCTTAAATGTCCCCCAAAGCTCATATATTAAAGGGCCAGCTAATGGCCCTTTCGGAAAGAAGTGGAAACTTGAAGAGGTAGGGCCTAGCTGGACAAAGTCCAGTCATTGCAGGAATCACTTGAAAGGGATCATTGAGACCCATCCCTTCCTCTTGCTTTTTTTTCACTTCCTGATGCCATGATGCAGTTTTGCTCCATCACACACTTCCTGCCACAATGTTCAGCCTCCACATAGGCCCACATCAAGGGGGTGGCAAGAGACTGAAACCTCTGAAACTGTGAGCTAAAATAACTTTCCTCCTTTAAAATTGTTTATCTCAGGTACAGTGGTTCCAATTTTAGTATATGTACTGCTGAAGCGAGCACCTCAGGGACAGTGGTACGTCAGTTCACAAACTTTATTTGTTCCACAATTTTGGAAAAGATGGCTATTTTATGTTTGTGTGGGAAAGATGGCTGTGGTCATGTTTGCCACCCAATACTGAGTTCACAAATGAAAACAAAATTTTGCCAAACACTTTTGTTTATTAACCAATTGTTTGCAAATAAAAAAAACATTTGTTAACTGAGGTACCAGTGTATTTTGTGACAGTGACAGAAAGCTAACACATATCTGGACTTTCATTTGGCATCCCTTAGATTTATTGCTGGATCAGTCCAGCCCATTTGTTAAAAATACAGATGCCCAGACCCTATCCCTGAACTGGGGATATGGGGAGCAGAGCATGGAATCTACTTTGTTTTGTTTGTTTGTTTTCTTTTTGTTTTTTGAGACAGGGTTTCACTATGCAGCCCAGGCTGGCCTCAAACACAGCAATCCTCCAGCCTCCGCCTCCCAAATGCTGGGATTATAGATGTGTGTCACCATGCCTGGCCTAGGAATCTGCTTCTTTAACAAGCTTACTAGGTGATTCTTTGCACACTAAAGTCTGGGGATAACTGCTCTGAGCTATTTCCCCAAGTTTCTTGTTGCCTGTCTCAAAAGAAGTGCATGAAAAAGTTTACTAATTCTCCTACCCTTCTCACTTCACTCTCCTCAAAGATTTCTTTTTGGCTTTCTTTCTCTCTTCCCCTAGAATTTGGGGATTGAGCCCAGACTTTTGGGACTTTGCACTGAGCTGTGTTTTCAGGCCTTGGTCTTTGTTTGTTTTTGTTTTGTTTTGCTTTTGTGGCAGGGTCTCACTGAGTCACCAAGTTGCCCTGGCTGGGCTTGACCGTATGTACAATTGTTCTACCTCAGCCTCTCAAGTGCTGGGATTACAGGTGTGCAGTGCTATGCCCATCTTGAAATCTGTTCTTAAAGAGAAGCTGAGTGTCAAAGACAAGAGGTCAAACTCTGCACAAACAGGTTTGAGTTCAAATCCCAGCTTTACCACTTAACAGTGGTTCTTGAGGTATGGTCCATAAAGCAGCAAATCACCTGATGAATTTGCAAGGAGGTTGTCTGTTTGTTTGTTTTTTGTGGTACTGAAGATTAAACCCAGGGGCTTGTGCCTGCTAAGCAATTCCTATACCACATCATCAACCTCTTTCCATTTTTTATTTGGGGAGGCTCACTAAATTGCTCAGGCTGGCCTTGAACTTGCAATCCTCCTATCTCCCAAGAAACTGGGATTAGAGGTATGTACCACCATGTTCTACTTTTGCCTGGAAATCTGTTAGCAATACACCTTCTTGGGCTCTACCCCACTTGAATGAAATCAGTCATGTGTCTTAACAAGTCCTCCAGATGATTCTGATGCATGCTGTAATGCGGGAACCACGGTCACTTACTAGCTGAATGACCTTGTGTGGGTTCAAAGTTCTCTGAGCCATTATTTCCTTATCTATGAAATACTAGATGTACAAACTGCATTGAGTTGTGACAGTGAAATGGCACAATATATATAAAGACCTTAGTAAACAGTAAGCATTTAATACTTGTCCATTATTATTATTATTAAGCAAACTGTCCTTTCCCCCCCATGGATCCTTTTAAGTTTGGGTTGTTTTTTGCAGTGGTAAGTGGAAACCACATAGCTGTATCATCAAAAATTACTCAAAGCTTACCTGCTCAATTAGCCTTATTTTTCACTTCCTCACAGTCAAATGGAATGACATTTTTACTCCCACACTATCTCTTTGTCTTCACTATTTCTGTGACACCCTCCCGAAATACTTTTCCATTTTTCTGCCTCCACAGTCTAAACCTTACTTCTCCCCAAAGTATCAGTTCTGTTCTGTTCCCTCTCTGAAATCTTCCCTGACCACCTCAGGCCAAATGAATCTACCCTTCTCAAAACTGTCAGCTGTCATCTGTGTTGCAGGATATGCATACATGCTACTTGTGACTTTTATTTCATATCTAATTGTCTTGTCTCTTTAGTTATCATGAAAGCCCTTGGGAGACAGAAATGGTACACTATAGTCCTTTTTAAATCTCTTCACTATCCATTCTCTGGTATATGCTAGGAAGAACTGCATGAACAAACTTCTATAGGAAAGTCCAGTCTTTTTAAAGACATACTTGAAACTTTTCAAAAACACAGACTTTAAAGAATAGTAATTATAGTAGCTTAGGTTCATAAAGGCCTTCATAATTTAAAAAGTACTTTGGGGACTGGGGATATAGGTCAGTGGTACAGCACCTGCCTGGCAAGCATGAGGTCATGAGTTCAATTCCCAGTACCAAAAAAGAAAAAAAAATCCTAAAAGCTATGTACATCTAAAAAGTGCTTTTGTGCTTTCAAATAAAGCTAGCTGTCTCAAAAACCTTCTGGAGCCAGGGGCAGTGGTGCAAGCTTGTAGTCCCAGCTACTCAGAAGGCTGGGGCAAGAGGATCTCAAGTTCAAGGCCAGCCTTAGCAACTTAGTGGCCTAGCAAGACCCTGTCTCCCAAAAAATAAAAAATAAAGAAGACTGGGGCTGGGGATGTAGCTCAGTGGTAGAGCACTTGCCTGGCATATGAAAATCCCTGGATTCAATGCCCAGTAACCACACACCCACCCACACCCCCCCCACAAAATCCTTGTGAAGCAGATATTGTTGTCCCTGTTTTGTGCATGAGGAAACAGACTCAGCTCTCTTTTATGACTTGCTCAAAACAGTAGAAGTAATGAATGGCAGAGGTAAGGTCCAAACTTGGGTACTTTGCTGCATCTTTTACTTGACTACTTTTAGTTTGATTAATCTAGTTTATCACCATTAATATTTGATGCCTCTACATTCAACTCTGATTGAAAGCAAGTGCTGCTCAAATAATGACATGCCTTTCTGAAACCTGGAGTAGGGAGACAAGGCCCACTTACTGAGCAGGAATAAACCTCACCTGGTGTTCCTAAGCGAGCCTGAGCAATGGTCAGTTTTTCATGGGGTGCTTGGCACTGGCAGCTGGTTTCATCTGCAAATGGGGCAGGTGCAGTCAGGGTCTAGAAGGAAAAAAGAAAAAGGGAATATAGTCTGATGCATTTCCCCATTTTCCAGCACTGTCTTCCCCTGAAGTTTGATTTCTGTTGGCTATACAGATAGGATTAAGAAGTAAAATGTCTGCTGAGTCTCTCAGAGAAAGATTATACTGCTAGAAATCAAGTCTGGGCAGTCACTGAGCCTCCCCATTCCCCATTTTTATTGGCACTCCAAAAATAATAAGAGCATTTTACTGTCTGCCATATATCAGGTACCAGAGAGGTGCTCTGGGAATGTTACTGCTTTTAGGTCTCCCAACAGTCTCTGATGGATACATGCTTCTATCTTTCTAGAGTACAGGATAATCCTATCCCTGTTTCACAGAGAAGGCAACTGAGGCTCAGCAGGATTTAAAAAAAATGCTAAATCATGCCCTTGGAAAGTCAGAATTCCAGCTTTGAACATTTCCCTGCCAACAAGGGCAGTCTTCAAACATTTAGACTCACCCACGCCGGGGGAACTGGGCTGAAAGGAACATCATACTTGGAAGCTTGGCTCGACATCTGTATTTTCCACACACCAGCCTAGCCAATCACAAACTCTGACGTTTCTTCAGCGCAGGGCCAAGGCTGTGATCTGGACTCTGTGAGGGCCTAAAAGCACAGCAATTCTGGAGGACCTCAGATAACTGTTACTCTGTAGCTTCACCAACCACCAATGGCTGCAGGCCCTGCCCCAGGCAGCTTGGGCTGGGGCTCTGGGGAACACTGTGAGAAAGATGTAGTCACTTGGAAGCCTGCCCAGGAAGTGGCCCTGCATTTTTCAGTCAGCCTCTTAAAATGAAAACCTCACTCTCTGCAGACAGAGAAAGACAAAGCGAGTGGTGTTTTTGCAAACAGGGTAAATGCAATCCAGAGCTGTCCATTTATAAATCTTTGAGCCCTGTCATTACCACAGTCACCACTACAGTGCTTAGTATTTTTAAAGCTAAAGTTGACTAGTCTCTGTAAATGTTACTCAGAGTGCTTGCATGAATTGTTTTGTAGAGATGAAGACAGGTATTCTTTAATGTAGGAAGATTTGACCAAGGAGGGAGCAAGCCATTCGAGCAGGGGCTGTGACCCACTTCTGCCATTCATTTATTCAGTCATTCATCCGAACACATATCAGGTACTTCCTTAGAAGCTGAGGCTAGAAGTGGGGATAAGACCAGTCCCTGTCTCTGAAGAGTGCCTGCTCTCTGCCCATCTGTGTCCCAGTACCTGTCCCCTCTCCCCAGCAGAGGATTTCCTGCTGGAAGCACAAGTCCTGCCCAGTCATTTGGAGATTTGCCAGTTGCCTAAGATTTCCCTAATCTCCCTCTTCCTCAGGGCTCTGGAAGCAAACAAAGTCTTGGGCCAAGGATTTGGGGAACTGGAGTCCATTATTAGTTCTTTTTCTGATAAAATAAGGTGACCTTGTAAGCTCTGGGGGACCATGGTAGTATTTATAATGTGGCAAAGGAATACAATGACAAGAGTAGAAACTCCCCACAAAACCAGGGTTCAAATCCCCTCCACAGCACTTACTGTCTACGTATTTTATTTCTTCCTGTTCAAAGGAATTGACACAAACTTAGTTCAAAGGGTGAAGGATTTATTTTAGGGCTACTCTGTCAATAAACCTGCAGAAAAGGAGGAAAGGGGCAGAATGTGGTCCCAGAGTGTCAAACACTCTGCATCAACCTGGCTGTTCCCTACGATTCTTTCTGCCACTCCCATGTACCTGATAACCTTCCACATTAATATCTCTGCTGTCTTCCATTCCCCACAACTTCAGCTTGAATATGGTTCATCATGGCCTTCTCAGCCTCCCTCACATCCTGCTCCTACCAACTTTCTGCTTGTTTCCATGTTTCTGGATTGACATTTCTGAGGCAGGCTAGGGTGTGGCTCAGTGGTAGCATGCATGAGGCCCTGGGCTTGACTCTAGCACTGCAAAAAAAAAAAAAAACTTCCTAATGCAGAATCTCACTGGCCAGACTTATCTTTTCATATCAGGCCATAAACCAGGACTGGCTAGATTCAGGTCAAGCACCCTGCCCTCGGGCTCAGCAGCTATGGCAAGGAAAGTTATGACTGGTCTGTCATCACTTTAGCAGGAGCTAGAGATGGGATGAGAAATGTATTTGATTTTGTGTGCTCTTAAAAGCAAGTTGCTTAAGTTCTGTGAACCTTAACATTATTTGTAAAATGAGTAATTATCTTGCAGAATTGTTGTGAAAAACAGAGATGATATGTGTCACATACTTGGTACTCAATAAATTGTAGCTATTATTGCTGTTATTACTCATTATTATATAATGAATATAATCCTGAACATTTTGATATAACAGAATAAAATGTAGTTCCCTATAGAAACAAGCAAACTGCTGATGAATGCACTTTAAGACACAACCCAAATGGATGAATTGGCTGGCAAATAAGACTCGCTTATATTAATGATTCATTATCTTTTTTATATATAGACTGTGAATCTTTTTCATATGATCTAAAATGAGTTACTATTGGGGGACCTTTTAGGTGTTAGTCACAAAGTTTATTAAAGAGAGGAGGTGTTGCCTTTTTCCAAGAAAGGTGTATTCATGAAGGTGTGAAATCTGATTATTAAAGCAAAATAGAGGAATTTGTAAAACAACAGTGGTTACTCAAAAGTAAAGAAAAGGTTTATGTGTGCTGTGTATTTTGGTCTTAATTTTTGTTGCCTCGAAGCAGGAAAAAGGGGAGAATGGAAGAGATGAAGGGTACACGGAATTCCTGAGTGTATACATGTGCTTGTGTGTGCACAGGAAGTATCTTTTACAGCAGCTGATGTGGAAAGGGGTTATTTCCTGTTATATGCAAGGAAGTACATTTAGAAAGAGGAGAATGCAAAAAGAAATAAGCCACAGCCTTTCTTTCCAGAACACTATTTTCCAAAGCAAGGCAGAATAACCTTCGAGCTCTATATTCAACAAGACCTAGTCAGGGCCTGGCTAGCAACAATCAGCCCTGGGACCCAAAGCAATGTTTTCTTTCAGTCCAAACAGCCCTAGATTACTATTTTTTAATTTTTTTATTTTTTAAACTCCTCCCTTTAGGGGGCCAGATCAAATCATTTCATTATAACAAATTCTATACTCTTCAGGTTCTACCTCTTCCATGTAAAGAGGCAGACTAAGCTCAGAACACTTGAGAGTAGGATGGGCAAGGACTCACGCCACCTGCGGACACACTGTCTAGAGGCCTGCAGGGGACCAAAGGCCACCACCTATTCCTCACCATTTGCCAAAGCCAGAATTTTTCAGGGATACCCTGCCCCATACACTGCATAAGATATAAAACTGGGGCCCTGCAACACAACAGCTAAATCTCAAGCACATACTTAGTACTGTGTTATCTATCTATCTATCTATCTATCTATCTTTAAATGTAATTATTTAAATTTCACAACTCCACTCAGTAGTTGATATTTCCACTGAACTGTGCAGGACCTGTCTCCAACAGTGACACCAACTGCTAGCAAGAAACAATAGCACTGGTATAGTCGTCAGATTCGTTTGCCCTTTTGGCTCCCTCTGAACTAAGGAGATGCTCAAGGATTCTTAGACAGTCAGGATGGAGGGACCTCAAAGAAGAGATGCTGAAATTCCTGGTAATTAGAGAAGGGGGATCCCGAAAAATTAATTGAGGAAATGAAGTCATGTTACCATGTTTTTGGAAATGGGTCAGATGAAGCACATGTAAGTTACTGGAAGCTTCAGCCCCTTAATCACCCAGATCACATTTTCTAGTATTTCTTAGCACATACTATAATTTCAATTGAAGCTAGATGTTTGGGTAGATAAATAGAGGAGGGAAATAATAAAGGAATAAACAGAATTGGCTCTGGGGCAGCAATCTTCCAAAGTGAAGGTAGCCCTTTTAGAATGGGAGAAGGTAGTAGTTTTAATAAGTATGCTCAGTTTTCAATAATTTCATGTTAGAATGAAACCCTATTCTTTTCAACATGAAAAGTATAGAAACCGAGCTTCTGGGCTGATGGGGATCATCAGAGGATAGACTATTTTCCCCTGGAGAGCCATATCTCAAACTTGAGGTTGACAAAGCACATAAAACGTGTGCTTAGCAGGAGAGTGAGGACTTTAAGGGTTAAGAAGCCCTGACCCAGTGCCCTGAGGTCTCACATGTGCAAGATGCAGACTTGAGCTGAATCATGATCAGAGAGAGTTCTTTCTACCTAATTTGGGAGTTCAGGAACATGGTCATTGCATGTGAATTTGTTGCCTGTTTTTAATGCAAGCTCTGGTTAAGTAAAGTATATTACAATACCATACCAAGCCATATTCCCAACAGCTTTATTTTGGGTCTTTTTTGTTTGTTTGTTTTTCCTTTTTGGTACCCGAAATTGAATTCAGAGCCTTGCACTTGCCAGGCAGGCACTGGGCCACTGAGCTACATCCCAGGCCCCAACAGCTTTATTTAGTACTTTGGGTTTGGACCCAGGGCTTTCACACTGAGCTAAATCTCCAAAACTCCCCCTCCTTTTTTTTAAAGTTTCTAAATTGCCCAAGTTGGGCTCAAACTTGCAATCCTCATATCTCAGCCTCCCAGAGCACTTGGATTACAGGCTTGTGCTCACCTGGCTCCACCATGATTTTTGAAGGGAAAGATTACATGTTGTGCATTTCTTTTGCAGAATCTCTTTATTAGATATTGTCAAATATTTGCTCAAAGCAAAAGCTATTTGGTACCATATAAAATATACAACGTAAATATTACTTGAGCACAAAAAATGGCTGACAGAACCTGTACTTATGCAGTGTGGATCACTGAGTGATGACAACTGTGCCAATCAGAACCACAAATTGAGAATTACAGGAAGACATCAGGAAGTATGTTCAAAGCAAGGGGAAGTATTTTGAGGAGGATTAATGGCAATGTGTCTTTCATTGTAATAAGGTTTTAAAACTTAAACAGTCTAATTCTCATAAGTGAAATAAAAAGTCTCATATTTGTAAATATTACATTGTCTCTCTAGTGTAAAAATAATAAAAACTGAAGGAGTATTAAGATCCAAAGTATAAATAGATATTGTAAAAATGAAAGGGAAGGAAAGTGTTCTAAAGGATATAACCGTATGTATGTTTAAGTGTGTAAGATAGATAACCATATTACTAAGTTTTTGTTGGGTCATTGAACAAAATGGTTTATACTGTCATTGTTTGTCCACTTTTCATGCTTTGATTTTGTAACTTGAACAACTATTTCTAAGATGACAGTATGTAATTTATTAACTAATGATTTCTTACCGTTAATATTTTTTTTGAAATTCTGTCCTTTTTGTTTTGCTTTTTTTCTTTAAATAAAAAAAAACTTGAACAGTCTATATTTTTTGATCATTGCTTGTATATCTGTACTGATGGGGCATGATTTCTAAGATAGTTCATTGAATGCACAAAGCACATCACAAATCAACATGTTATACAGCATGGGGCCACTTATGATTGAAAAGAAAGAGAGAAACCAGGTGTGGTGGCACATATCTATACATCCAGGATTCTGGGAGGCTAAGGCGGGAGGATCTCAATTTTGAGCCAAGACCAGGCAACTCAATGACTTAGTGAGAGCCTATCTCAAAGTTAAAAATGGAAAAGGGCTGGGGATATAGCTCAGTGCAGAGGTCCTGGGTTCAACCCCAATACCATAAAAGGGGGATAATTATGTAGAGATGGCTTAAAACCATGTTAACAATGGCAGCTATAGTTGACATGCGTCTATTTAAATTCAAATTATAATTAAATAAAATGCAAAACAGTTTCTTGTCACACTAGTGACTTTTCAGCGGCTCAATAACCATGTGTAGCTAGTGAATACTAAAGGACATTATATCATCTCCGGAAGTGCTTCTGGATAGCACCGGCCCAGAAAGGTAAACACCAAACTCTCCGCTGCACTGTTTTCTGTGGGGAAGAGGAAGATATTTGGAGGGCTGAGATAAAAGCCTGTTTTCTCCATATGCCTGTTATTTTGCCTTATTTTACAATGAGAACACATTCATGTGATATATGCAATGTAAAAATAAATTGGAACGAATATTCCTCTCCTGTGAATTCAGAGTTGCAGGAAGTTTAATGGAGGATCAGGTATCCTGAATGCGTGCGTGTTGGGGGGCACATAATCATAAAAAGAATATTCTGAAAAAGAGCAACATTTGAAATTTTTGAACTTTTTAAAGTTTTTAAATTGCCTTCATAATACCTACCTATTAATCATTTTGTCAGCACCTAACAAACAGTAGCTGAGTACCTGCTGTGTATCAGGCACTGTTCTAGCTTCTGAGGATATATGAACGAAGAAAGCAGACAGACTCTTGTGCCTTCATGACACTTAAAGATAATGAAACAACAAAAAAGAATGAAATATATTGTGTGTTAAAAGGTGGTTAAGTACTATAGGAAAAAATAAAGCAAAGAAGAAGAGAAAGAGTAGGGGATATAGCTGTTAATCCAATAGGTAAGGAAGCTGATATATGTGTAAATGTGTAAAGGATCTACTGAGCCATGTGGAGAAAGCTCTGGAGAAAGGGCAGAGAAAATAGAAAGTGCAAGGGGGCTGAGGCAGAAGTGTGCCTGGTTCTTCCAGGAATAACTGGAAGGTCAGTATGTCTGGGAGAAGCAATAAAAGAGGAAGACTAGCACAGGATGTAGCCAGAGACACCAGGCAGGAAGAAATGGACAGGGGTCTCCATGCATGGGGTTTTTCTGTGCTTGTAAGGACTGTTTTTCACTCCAAGGAGGTAAAAGCCATTAAAGAGTTTTGAAGAAGGCATGATCTGATCTAACTTAACTTTAAAAGTACTATCTGGCTGATGTGGGAAGAATAAACTGTAAGAGGTCAAAGGTAGAAACAAAAAGACCGTTGAGATAGCTGCCATAACACTCAGGCAAAGGAATGTAGAGGCTGGACTGACAGCAGTGGAGGGAATGAGAATCTGTGGCTGTAGCTCAGAAGTACAGCATTTGCCGCACATGCATGGGGCCCTGGGTTAGAAACCCAGCCCCGCTTAAAATGAAGAAGAAGAAGAAGAAGAAAGAGAAAGAGAAGTAGTAGCTGGGTGTGATGGTGCATGCCTCTAACCCCAGCACTCAGGGAGGCTGAGGCAGGAGAGACACCATGAGTTTGAGGCCAGCCTGGGCTACACATGAGTTCAAGGTAGTAGTATTCAGATTCTGGATAGATTTTTGGGTAAGTAAAATTTGAATTGTACTGGATGTAGCGTGTGGAAGAATGAGATGAGTCAAGATAATTCTAAAGCAACCAGTCTGGAAAACTTGAAAGAGTGTGTTACCATTCTGTAGGATGGAGAAGACACAGGAAGAGTAGTGGGGGGAGCAGGGTGGAGAGCTCAAGAATTCTCTACTAGCTGGGGATTTAGCTCAGCGGCATAAGCGCCTGCCTTGCAAGTGTGCGGTCGTGAGTTCGATCCCCGGTACAAAAAAAAAAAAAAGAATGCTCTACTAGCGGGGCCTGGTGGCACGCACCTCTACTAGGAGCACTCTGTGAGGCTGAAGCAGCAAGATCACAAGTTCGAGCCCATTTTGGGTACAAACGACTTGGCGAGACTTTGCCTCAAATTGAAAACTAAAAAGGGCTGAGCTTGGATTCAATCCCCATCAAAAAGTACCACCAAAAAGAAGAAGCTGTTCTCATTCACTCAGTTTGGCATGCCTATAAGATATCCAAGCGAACATGTCAAGTGACTAGTTGGACGTTCAAGTTTAGAGTTTGGTAGAAAGACTAAGCTAGAGCTAATATGGGTTTATAAGCTGGCAAACATAAGTGATGCTTAAAATGTCTGGACTAAATTCACTCATTCAGCTAAGGGTGTGAGGGCAGAAGGAGGAGACGCTCAGAAAAGAATTTATGTATTTATGCTCATTCTCTCCCTGCTATCACGGTTCCTCCAGGAAAACAAGGGCTTGATATATTGTATTCATGGCTGTATCTCTACTCCCAGGAGCAGTGCCTGCAATATAGAAGGCCCTCAAAGAATATTTGTTGAATGGGGCTAGAGAAAGAATGATTATTGATAAAGCAGCCTTTACGCACAATAAGAAAATACATTTATCAATGTCTTAGATTTTCTCATCATCCTAACACATGTTATAGAAAACGGGAAAATTGAGAGAGGAAAACAGAAGTCATCAATAATTATACTTTCAGAGGCAAGTTTTGTGAATGCTTTCTATATTTGATTTCGGTCTGGTATGTCATACAGACATATCAGCAACTTTGAAATCTTACTGCATAGACTTTTTTACTCAATATATCATGATTATTTGATTACATCATTTAAATAATTTTCAACCTCACTAATTTTGAGAACTACAAAACATTCGACTGAATAGACAACTCATAATATGAATACTTCTCTATTGTTGAATATTAAATTATTTCTCTTTTACTAAGGTAAATAACATTTTAAACATAATTCTGAACCTCTGATTATTTCCCAGGGTAGATGCCTAGGTGCTGAATTACTTAGATCAGGTTTATGAACATTTTAAAGATAAACATTTGAAGAACATTTTAACATGTATTGGTAAATTACCTTCTACAAAAGCTGCATCATTTATGCTCACATTACAATGTATGAAAACACCTATCTTGCTGCCATCTCACTAGCAATGTGTATTATCTTTGTCAATTTTATATACTAAAAAATGGCATCACGCTGTTTCAATTTGCATTATTTTGATTACAAGAAAGATGGAACATTTTTCAAATGTTTATTAGTCATTTGTACTTTCTCCTAAGAATAGTCTGTCCTTTCTCCATTTTCCTATTGTTGGGAGTAAGTATTTTGAAGTTAGTTCGAAGGAAAACAATAGCACAATTAAAAGGTTATCTGAACTATCTTTTTAAAAATACATTTGCCAACTTTATTCAGAAGTCTCTTATCAGAACTACATTTTTTAACCCAGTGTATAAACACTTGCATCTAGGTCAGGCCAGTAATTAACTGATGTTCTGGACCTCAGGGATCTGAATTTTTACTATGCCCTGGGGTACAGTGTTCCTTAAAACACTGATCACCCATGAACTATAATGCTCTCCCATGTGGCTACTGCTGAAACCCCGCGACAGCAAATTTGAAATAGCTAGGAGATGCCTAGTACTATAAATAAGACATTTCATACATTCTACAGTTTATTTTCTCTCTCATGTTTTAACAGCTCTGAAATTAAGAGAAATAAGCTGCACAATAAATATTGTCTTATGATCTGTGGTAGCCATTTTTTCACCTCTGAAATGCAAGTGCAATGTACAGTTAATAGATTCTTAGATTTATGAAATGCAGAGATGCTCTTACTAAGCAAAAACAATTTTTACTTTCAGATAAGAAGTTTCATATCCTAAACCATTTTTCTTAGGCAATTGAGCTTAATCAGTTTATAACAAACATCAACAAATAATCATGTATCATATTCATATGCCACCTTCTTTCCCCCAAAAAACTTGAGATCACTTAAAAAGAATAAAATTTTAAAGTTTAAAATAATAACTGTGAGATCGGGGGTAAAGGAGGAATTATGGGTTTAAAAAAATCAGAGTTGAACTGAGTATAGGGTAGTGCATATCATGGTTCTCAACATTTGGGAGAGGTAGACCACAGAAAGTGCTTTAATTCTTGGTCATAGCAAAAACAACAACAACAACAATAAAGAATAAAGTTAATATTGTCCTTAAGCAAGAAACAAAATAGCTATTGAGGAAACACACAGTCCTTCCTGATGCCTGTTGTAGAAAGGGCATGCTAAGTTACACTGTGGCAATATCTACAAGCTCAACTTTGACCCCCTGATAAAGACAGTCTTGCTTTTCATGTTTGTTTTTATAGTGCCCTCCCATGCAAAGCAGAGCCCCAAAACCAAAAAAAAAGTGGTTTAGAAAAGCATTTCTCCATGGGGCCAACATTGCAATCCAAAACTGCAATTCTTTCTCCCTGGTGGTCGAATTCAAGGGCAAGACTAAGATCCATGGTTTCACTGATTCACTGATTTTAGGTTTTTGAGACTGTCTCACTGTGTAGTTCAGGCTAGCCTGGTCTTGAACTCATTATGTATTCCAGCTACATTCAAACTTGTGATCTGCCTGCCTCAGCTTCCCAAATGCTGACACTACAGGTGTGCACCATTATGCCTGGCTTAGGTGAGTGATTTCTTTTTTTTTTTTATTGATACCAGGAATCAAACTCACGACCACGTGCTTGCAAGGCAGGTGCTTATGCCGCTGAGCTAAATCCCCAGCCCCACGGTGAGTGATTTATTTGTTAAGTGGCATGGGCATGACAATCCGTTAAAGAGAAACATTTATGTTTATATTTATTTTCATGTCAAAAACCAAGAAAGGAAGCATTACTAACATCGAATTCTAACATATAGATTTACACTGGTAACCATCTCCATCATCACACAGCACATGAGGTGCCCTAAAGGGACCTTACAAATTGGGTAGGCTGGAGGGCCTGACATTTTCATTGCTTTCAGTTTATCGCAATATAATGTAGTTCACCTGAATCTTAACAAATGTTGTGGATTAATTTAGTTTTAACTAAACCAGTGCTCACAAGATCAGTAGGTAGCTTAAAACATTTCCTACAATGAAATAGGAAAGCAAAGATAACACAAACACAAGAACACAAGTGAGTGGTAAGAAAATAGATGAGTTGGCTCTTTTATTCCCTGGTATGAGCAGTGATGACCTAAGCTCATCTGACAAGACAGTTGAATCGAAATTTATCATGCAGAAGACTATTAGAAATATCAGCTACCATTAGCATTAAACTTCACCTTGAGCATCCATTATACCTTGAGATATTAGCTAATGATGGTATGAAGCTATTATAATTATCATGATACTCTAAAATGAAGCACACGGAACATGAAGGCAAACCTCTATGATTGTTTTATTTCAATGTTTTGATGTCTCAAGTCAGGCAATATTCAATGTAGTAGTACTTCACAAAATATTGTTAAAGGTAATGATGTTTAGAAAAGGCTTTTTTTAGTTTCTCATAATTCAGCAGAGGAACCGAAGTCCCATGCCATTGTGAAAGTATCTGTTCTTCATGCCACAATAAAACTAGCTGCTCTAATGTGTAGGAAAAAATTGATGTCAAACTAAAGTGCATACCTTTGTCAGCAAATACATTTAGAAGACATATAGAAAACATTGCTGAAGACTGGAAGAAACAAGCATTAGAACAAATTATGCAGTGTAGGAGGTTTGTTATACAGTTGGATGGAAGTACAGATATTTCTAACATGTCTCAAGTTGAAGTATTTGTTAGATTCTATTTCAATAATAAAAGTCCTTTATTCTGAGCCACTAAAGCAAAAATGTTTCAAAAAAGATACACTCTGCAAAGACTGCTTTAACAAAAAGAGTATCTTATGGGGAAAACTATACAATTACCAATAAGGTGACTGATTTGCCCTTCGACCTCTGAACTCCCACCTATTTGAGAAGTACATTTCTGTTTTCTTTCCATGATCCTTTCTATACTGGCTCTCTAAATGGTGTTCCTCATGGTTCTATCCTGGAAGATTGTGAGGTAAAATCAATTAATTTAATGAGATTTCATGTAGAGATAGGCAGATGTAGGGATTGGATGTAGTCTATGGCCATACCACCCTGAATGCGCCCGATCTCCTGTGATCTCAGAAGCTAAGCAGGGTCAGGCCTGGTTAGTACTTAGATGGGAGGGATTAGATGTAGATGTAGAATTAATTATAGCTCTTCTGTTTTCCCCAACTCTAAGAAGCTGATAGGATGGCTCAGGGTTAGTTGCTTTTTAGAATTAGTCCTGTAGTAAGGTTATCCTGAGATGCTCTTGCTAGCTGGTTGTCTCCACCCATTTCCATCTGAGCACGAAAACTAAAGAATATAAATTGAGAACCATGGATTTTAACTCACAGGTTACTTGAGTAGAGCTGGAATGGTCCAAAATAAGGAAAATTCAGGTCAATGGCTCAACTAGGCTCTTTTGGGGGGCTGGAAATACTGGCTCCTCATGGGATTAAGCACACTGAAATTCTGTTAGTGACCAGTCTGCTAACACAATTTTAAGTCTATTCAAACACTGTTCCTTAGTGTGATCTACTGGATCAGCAGAATTACTTGGAAACAGGAACTATGTAGTAGAACGTATTCTTTCTCTATTAGTATGGTCAGAAAATCTTCAAACTTTGTATGAAAGAATAATATAGAAAAGTAAACATATCCTTAGTGTGTGGCTCAATGAACTTTCACAATCAGTAGTACATGCTGCACCCAGATCAATTAAACTTACCACTGCCAACATCCATCCTATGCTACTTCTCATATGCTGACTCCTAACACACTTGGGGATATCTGCCTATTATTTTATAGAAATGAAACCATGTAGTTAATTACTGTGTTATGCCTGCCTTCTTTCGTCCAATATTAGGTTTGTGAAACATGTCAACATTCATTCATTCTCATTGTACATCCTTCATTCTCATTGCTAAGCGCATAATTTATCCATTCCTCTTTTGCTGGGCATTCAAGGAGTTTCCAATTTGGAGTAATTATGAATAATGCTCCTACAAGCATCCTTTTATTGTTTTTTGGGTTTTTTTGGGTGACCATATGTATGCATTTCCTGGGAACTGCTGGGCCCAAAAAATTTACTTTAAATTTCTAATTTTATTGCAAAGAGCCTAGACATCTGATCTGCTTCTACTCCTGGACCTGGAGGCAGAAAATGTGAGACAGAAAGGCTAAATACAGCATAGCTCACATCTTGCTGCTGAATCCCTGGAGGCTTGAGCAGCTAACTCTGTACTCAATGTTGCAAAAACTACGTGTAGTCGAAAGGAGAGTTTAGAAGGCTGAGCTCATTTTAAATCTCAGATAAACTGGCTAGTGTCTTATCTTTGGGAAATTATTCTTGACTTTCTTACTTTAAACTTGGGGCATGATAATTCTTATTCCATGGGTCTGTAGCCTGCAGTTGAAATGTGATAACACACAGAGAGAACTCAACACATTGCCCAACGCAGTTTGTACTATGAATGGTTATTCCATTCCCCCAACTTGCCCACAGAGAAAAGTGAGTGAGACCTCTAGCCCTGAACCAAGTATAGAACAATTACCTTATAACTAAACAATTTGAAGGTATAATAAAATTTATTATTATATGGCTGTGCCTACAGTCAATATTAGGCACACTTAGAAATGAAGCACAGAAGCCTGTGTGTATCAGGAATGGGCTTTCAACATTATTTGGTTGGCAATGAGCTGTACACATCATTTATGATGTTTCCATTAACCTATTATTGCTGTTGTTATTTTTCTTAAATGCCAGTTCAAATAACCCTCAGCGTCCTTTTACACTGATTCAGGTTCAGTGTGCATGAATTACTGAGTGGAAAACAAAAACACTAAGTCAAAGACTTTGGTGGGAGGGAGGAGATTATATGAAAATGAATCCCGTTCAATAGGCTAGCCCCGTGCAGCCCTGCACATTATTACATAGGCACACACTACCAGGGCTCACTGCTTTATTTTCTAATCACTGTGTTTTCAAGTCTGCCTTCAAGATCATTGAGTGCTAAACTATCTTTTTATCCCCAAGCAAGGTCAGCTTCCCCAGCCTCCCCTACAACCTGGTTCATGCTGGGATAAAGAGGAAAGTAGGAATGTTAAAACAATAATACTATGGTCTGAGGCCAGCAACGGGTAATCAGACCCTAGCAAGGTAGAGACTGTTACCTGGGAGATTATTGGCAGAAAATAGGCCCAGCTTGCAATGACTTGGTTTGTTCCTACCTTCCTTGCTTTCTCCTTTTCATCCTCCCCCTGGTACTCAGATGGAAAAACTCTTTTTTCTAACTTTATTTCCCTATGGGTCATGGAGAAGCTTCATGTGAGCACCAGTTGAAGACACAAGAGGGTCTAGGGCTATGGCCTGCCCCACTGCTGGGCTTTAACCCCAAGCATTGAGCTTAGATGGACAGCATCTGTTAAGACAGCTCCTGCTAGTTCAACGTCATCCTACCATGCCTCAAAGAAAGCCCCATGTTTCAGACTTCAGTATTATAAAATAGATAAATTAGGAGACTATTGTTCACATTAAGAAAAGATTCAACATAGGTTTCTTTAAACCATGAATAGAAAATTCCAAATACAATTCAGAATACTGTCAATATTTTTGAGAAAGCATCTAAAGAATAAAGTGGAAGACAGCAAAAGAGGTTTGTACAGCATTAATGTGAAATTCCAATGTGCTTTATGAACATTTGCTATTCATATTTAGCCAACCTGTCTTATTATAAGATCGTTCAACCTATTTTTACACCAAATGGATAAAAATCAAATGAAGATGATGAGTAGGGTAGCCCTGACTCTTGCTAGGAGCATCAGATCAAACAGAATCCTATGCTAGACCATGTTCCATGGCGGTGGAAGCAAGAATCACAGGCTAGAGCTAAACTTCACTCATCATGAGTGATGGAATTAGGGTCCACAGGAAAAAAATGATTTTCCTAAGTCCTCACACATGACAATTCAGTGACAAAACAGTCTGGAATGAGACTACAGGCTCAGAGAGTAAAGACCAAGCATCAGCCTATTTATCTCACTTGCCCCCAATCCTTTTACTGTAGGCTAGTCCAGTTCCCCTGGGCAGTTGTGGATTTGCCTTGATGGGAGTCCAGGAGATCCACTTGCTCTCACAACTCTATCTCACCAGGAACCATCCCAGCCTTTCCATTTCTTCTTACTTCCAGCCTGGCAGCCTCAAGAAACAAAATATCCTGGGGTTGAACTCAGCTTCCCAGGCTCTCACACAAGTACACTTCTGTAATTGCCAAAACTAAGCCATCTTGACTTTGCTACCATTATAGATAAAACACAAACTACCAGGTAAGAGAAGTCTTTGACTTTTAGTAGTTTTCTTCTTACAATTTATTCTTACTCAAACCATCTATGCCAGCATTCTCACCACCACGGTGGGAGAGATGCCTCTTTTCCTGCCTGAAGCCAAGCTAAGCAGTCCTTCTACACATGCACTAGAGCCCAGATCCTCATCATTTTTCCTCATCGCTTTCACCTTCTCCTTCTCTCATTGGCCTTCTTCATTTATGTTTAAATGTAAGTTGCTATCATCTTAAAAGAATGAGCCTACAAAAAGCATTGGCATCTTGGATGGATGGAAGGAAAGAAAAATGGAAAGAAAGATGGAGGGAAGAAAGGGGAAAAGCTAGCCTGTTGACCCTGAACTCTTTTATCTGTCACTGGATACTATCCATTCTTTTTGTTTACCCTCTCAGTTAAGCTTCCACTTAAACACCTTCTTACCCTACTGTTGTCTAGTCTCTACTCCCACTATTTCATGGGAATATCACCACTGATTTAGGAAGAATCCTATATCTAGTCCAAAGTTTTTCCTATGTTTTTTAAGACAGGGCTTTGCTATGTATTTATGTATTTCAGGCTGTCCTTGAACTCATAATGTACCCCAGGATGCCCTCGAACTCATGGCGATCCTCTTGCCTCAGCCTCCCAGCTGCTGGCACCACCATGCAGGGCCCTTCTTTCTTTAGATCTTATTTGATCTTTCTGCTGAATTTATTTTTATTTAACATTCTTTCCATGGAACTTACCCTGCTTTTGGTCCACTGACCTAGTCATTTGAAAAACAACCTCTCTCTTCTTTTCATGAACCCTCCTCTATTGACTCTTTAAATGATCTTCCTCAGGATTCCATCCTGGAAAGATTCTGGAATACAGTAGATTCAGTTAACCATATTTCATGTAGAGATAGGCAGATATAAGGAAGGTTATAATAGCTTTAATTACACTTTTCTGTTGTCTCCTCCAGGAGTCTGACAGGAAAGCTTGGGGTCAGTTACTTTCTAGAATTAGTCCTATGGTGAGATTATCCTGAGGCAGCCTTTCTGCTAATCATTTCAATCCACTTCCTTCTCAGTCCAGAAAGTGACTCAATTTTCCTCTTATCAATGTCAAATCCATTTCCTCCGTCCTGCTGTCTCCCAGATCTACACCTCCAATTTAGAACTCTCTGGTTCTGGAGTTTCAGAACCAAACACCAACGAGACACCTCCAAATGAAAGTCTCCATGGTGCCACCAACATCCCTCTCCCAAAATCTTTGTTTCCAAATGCTCCCATTTCAGTGATGGCACCCACTGCCTGAGCCAGAAAACTGAGCCTTCCCTTACCCTGCCAGGTTCTCAGGAGCAAAGATTAAAAATGGGGCATTTGCCCCCTTAACATCTTCAAGTCCATGTAGAACTCTCTTTCCTACTTCCTGACATAACTGCAAACTTAACTCATCTAGACACCTACAACAGCCTCCTCACTGAAACGGAAGAGGGCATCATAAAATATAAAGATGCGACATATAAAGTAAAGTTTTTTTGTTTTAATTATGACTAAATATACGTATGTGTGTACCATACAACACAAAAGCATTTATTATTATGGGCCTCTTGGAGCTCATCCTGCACAGGCAGGTGTCTAAGCTCCCTCTAAATCCACGTGTGACTACTGGTGCTTGATATTGGCTAATCTGAATTAAGACACATTAGAAGTGTAATTACACACTAAATTTCAGACTTAATATGAAGGAAAGAATGTAAAGTATCTCATTAGTAATTGTTGCATTAATTACCCATTGACATGATAATATTTGGTATATATTGCATTAAATAAGATATATTATTAAAATTAGCTTTGCCTGGATTTTGTAAACTTTTTAAACTGGCTACTAGAAAATTTAAAATTATGTATGTGGCTCAAATTGTGTTTCTATAGCACAGCACTGGTCTTGAGGCTTGAGTATGCCACTCTCAAGGCAGGCTTGAGGGCTCCTCAAAAACACACTCGTCCTTTCTGTGTCCCAACATGTTTTGGGGTCACCAAGTGGAATCTTTCCTTCAAATGCAGGAACGTGTCTTAACTTGGGGAGCAGGTTAACAGAGTCCTTCCTGCTGGCAAGTATTGCTGCTCAGTGGATAAAATACAAGCTTTAAGAAAGTCCAATACATTAAAGTCAAACTTACAGAAAGGCTCTTAAGGGATTGTAGCATCTTTGCATGCTTCTACACACCAAATCTCTGCCTTCTATTAAATGGAAATGATTTTTAAGGGCAGGGGTTGTGGGTTCACTTCTTTTATTTCTCTCCACAGAACCTGGTTCAATGCTATGTTGGGTCACCATTAACCACCTGGACGCTGCAGATCCTGTTGGTAGGGTTTCACAGGTACCTGAGCTTTCTTTCAGTTACCTTCTAAAGCATCACTGAATACTTTAAATCTTCTCTCACTGTCTGAATGATGACATAGGCACACTATATGTTCAAGCAACAAAATAAAACAAAGAAACTGCTTATCTTATATTTGACTTAGGTTTATTTCATCCATATGGAGTTTAGCCTTAGGCAACTGGGGACTTGGAGAAACCAAACTTAAAAGAATGGGATAAATGAATTCATGGATTCCATGCTCAATACACCTGACTGTTATCAATCTGCAAGAAATGGATTTGGATTTGGAGAGAGATCAGCAGGAATATGTCTAATAATAATCTTGGGCAGAGTTCCAGCTCACCACCGTAAATGCCCAAGAAAGCCTGTGTTTATTCTCACCAATTCAGCACATTAAGCATGTCTCACTTTCAAAATGCATGCTGCTCTAAGTGGTCAAACAGATAGTGATACTAGGAAAGAAATATCTGGAGATCCAGTCATCTTCCTGAGTACCAGTGGGTGAGCATCCTACATCACAACTGACACAATGCACCTTTGGCAAGACAGCAGTCTCCTGGCACTGCTCCCCTTTGAAGTAAAGCTGGAAATGAACTCCTGCTAACGTGGCATATTGAACCAACCTTTTTCCCCCAAAGCCTTCTCAGTTGATCCATGGCACATTCATCTTCATGGAAGTGACTATTACAGGCTAGAATTACAACTTCCTTCTGACAATGGAATGCATCCCTGGAAAAACTTGACCAAGGTCATTAACCAAATCCTGAAGCACACAACTTTCACCAGTGGCTGAGCCCTGGTAGAAAGGACTTATGTAACACTTGCTGGGGCCACAGAATTTGTCTCTGAATAATCTGAGTGTTTGGGTAGATATGAGGACAGTTCTTGCCCACATCCCTTAGGAGGTAGATGAGCTGTTACATCATATCACCCAAGGCCACTCAACCTCTCTTTTTGACAGTCAAGCTCATGAGTCACCTCACATCATGTGCAAGCAAGAAAATATCAAATAACAGAAAACCAGCCAAGCATTAAGAATACACATTATATGAGGGCTGGGGATTTAACTCAGCAGCATAAGCACCTGCCTTGCAAGCACATGGCCATGAGTTCAATCCCCAGTACCACAAAAAAGAAAAAAAATATACATTATAACAATGAGAGGAAGAGTTCTCAAAGACAACTCAAACCATAGCACTGTGTTAAGGTGGTAAGGGTAATAAGGTTACATTCTTACCATGTAGGCTCCACCACAAAACCCAAATAATTTTCTGTTATTGCTTTTCTAATTTCTTCTGCGGTATTGTAGCATTCTGTGTACCCGTGTCCTGTGTACTCCTCTGATGAAGAATAGAGCAGTTGGGGAGGCTACATACATTACTTTCAGAAAAATTTACCCTTGAAATATGATTTAATCATATCTGTACCATTATCAATGGCTTCTTGCAGGGTTCCAAAATATTGATTGCCTTAGAACCCTGTTTTGTTTGTTCAGGGATGCTAGCTTCCCCTTTGTTTCAACTGGGTGAAAGAATCTGACATCCTGGGAAGGGTTACCTAAAGGTGGAGTTTTGTTCTGAAGTAAGTCCCTTTCAAATCCTTCACGTATTTTCCAAAGTTAGTTAAGTAACTCGGTAGCCACACACTGTTGATAGCTGCGATGTGAGTGACTAACATGTGATTAGGGGACTGAAATGCTTGGGTGGTGGGACATGGAATTTATAGAATTCAAAAGACAAAGATATTAAATCTATAGGGTCAACAGAAACTACTGAAAACCACAAAAAGAAAGGCTATTTTCAGCGCCACTCACTCTCTTTAATCTGCAAACTTTGTGAAGCAGTTAACATGTGCCTTCGTTATTAGAGTAAAATCATTAGCAAAGGAAGGGTGATCTATGATGTGTAGATCTAAATTTGCAGTATAACTAATCCTACAAGGATCAAAGTCTGCTAATAAGAGAAAAGGCACTTCAGAAAATTAGTAGTGGTTTATAAATTGGTTGCAAGCTCCTATTTAAGTAGAGCCAATTTCAGTAGTCCAGGACAACATGGAAAAAATTTAATCAAAGTAGATCAAAGCAATTGCTTCAATGGTTCAACTTCTGTACATCCCTATCATACCTGTTCTGGTGTATAACAACCACACACACACACACACACACACACACACACTTTTAACCAGAATGGCCAAAAAGAGGGAAAAAGCATATACCGAAAGGGTTTTGTAAGGGGACAATTCTTGCACTTTTGAGGTGCATTGCTTTGGGCTCAATTCCTATCTCTGCCCCTTCCAAGCAATGTGACCCTTAGGGAAGTCACTCTCTTGTTTCTAAAATGCATAGGAGTTGAGGGGATAAACACTGCCAGCTTTACAAGATTCTTGTGAGTTGCCACCTGGGTTGAGCTGTCCAAAGTGAAAGAGGAAAACAACTTGAACTTTCTTCCTTCTCTTGACCTTCTCTGCCCACCTCTCTCAGGGAGAAGCAACAAAGAACAAAATAACTAAAAGGTGATAAAGGGAAGGACAAGAAGACCCAGAGGCTGAAATGATACATCAATTAGAGCTGGGTGCTGCCTTGCTTCTGCCCTTTCCATTTGTCCAAGGGTATGTGATACAAATTTAAACAACTGAGTTTATTTTAAAAATATATTTTAGCTGATCTTGTAACACACTTTTAGCAGTCATTTTTTTTCCCATTGCTAAACCCTGAGTTAAGTGACCCAAAGGAATCCCTTAGTAACACACTTTTTGGGATAGTTTATATCTCAAAAACACTTGCTACATTGCATATTCCATTCAGTAACTGGGTAAAAGGTCTGTGAAGCAATTAATATTAAACTACCCTTTAAAAACATGTTGCAAAAAATAGAAACCTAGTGAATAAAAGCCCACAAAGTTCTAATACAACTTCCCTTTTTTGCCTTTTAGGAAATTGTTCTAAGCCTGCCTTTAAACCCTTGGGGACCCGTATTAAGAAATAACAGTTCCATCCATGATGGGTTGGCTTTGAAAGCTGTAAACCCTCATTTTGGGAGTTCACAGAAAATGCTACATCACAAAATCTAAAAAAAAAAAAAAAAAAAAAAAAACCTCTTCCCAGGGTAGAACTCCACAGCCAATCGAAATATTGCACCTTTCAGCTTGGAAGAAATTACTAAGAAAGGATAGCTCTAGAGTGTCTCTGGGAATTTTGGGTGTCAAAACTGGGTCTCCCCGGGTTCTCTGGGACTTTGAGCCACAGAAAAACGCATCACCCATTTGATGTTTTTGATTCTTTGAGGGCACATGCTGAAGTAGTGGAGAACAAACTTCCATATCTACCTAAGGGATCACTAAGAGTGGTAGAGACTGACCAGATTTGGGATACCAGTTACTGCGATGGAAGGAAGCACTGAGTGCCCCGTTTCCACATTTTCATTATTAAAAGTATGATCCCCATTCTAAATAAATGTAGCCTCCCCGGGTTTCCACGACCTGAATGGAAACCCTCACGGTGTACTCCGGAAATTCTTACAATTCATTTTAAATGCACGGCATTTCTAAATACCTCCTCGAAGGACTTATTTATTTATATATTTCGAAAATGTCAACCAAATGGGGAAGTTTTAGTTTCGTGTCGTTCTCATTTCCTCCAAAATTGTCATCAGGCACACATACACACCAAAAAAAATCAGTCGAGGACCGAAGCATTCCTGAACTAGAATTTTGAACTTAATGAGGGACTCGTTGCAAGCTTTGTGAAGAGAAAACCATTTTAAAATTGCACTGTAGGATTTTTACCTCCAGACAAGAATACACCTACGAGGAAACAGGCCATCCCATCCTCCCAAATCACAAACACACAGCATATCCCAAGCAGCCCGTTTCCTATCCAGCCAATACAATAATGCTTTGTATACTGAGAGCAGCGCCCGGTATAGAAGCTAAGTGTAAACAGCTGAGGAGGATTAGGCGGTAGCTCCATTCTCATTTACATGAAAATCCTCTAAGCATCCTTTCCTCGCTGGTTGCGGGCGCGTAAGAACTCTTTTGTGCCATAGCCACGCATACATTTGCATCCTTTGTCTTTACTTACCAGTCGAGGCTGTGGGCATGTGTGCTCTATTTCCTCCATGGTTTCTGAGGGAGGCTCATTGGAAAGGGATTTTGGGATACCTGTTCCTGACTCAGCATCAGTGGTAAGTACTGGCATGGCCAGTGACTGTCCCTCCAGCTCTATACCCTCTGGGAGTCTCCTCCCAGGCAGAGAATGTTTTCTTTGTCACGTATTTTTCTCTTTCCTACCCATCCCCCTTCTTTTTCCCTTCTTTCCGTCTTGCCTGGGGGAAGCAAAGAGGTTAACCTCCGCACCCCCGCCCCTTTCTTTCTAGGAGAAGCCAAGAGGCAAGGCCTCAGTTTATCACTATAACAACCAGGCGGCACTGGAGCTGCTGGTGCGGATACAGTATCCTCATTTGCATGGAGCGCGCTGGTTGGCTACTGTCATCATAGTACCACTCCGCCGGAGAGCGGCCGGATCCCATTGGCTGGCTAGCCGTACCCACGGGGCCTTAACTTGCTGCTTTTGTTTCTTCTGTTTAATACACTTGCAAAGGTCTCAGGCTCTTCTGGGCAAGGGACCAGGGCTGCACTACCCAGATAAGATAAAAGCTCTTCCTGAAGGACACAGGACGTCTCAAGAAAGCACATAGACCTCCACTAAAAAGGACCATCTCCCTGGCATGACTGTTTGGTGCACTGTAGTCCGAATATTTGCCAAATAGGGTTCGTGCTGATGACAAAGCCACTTTTGAATCCAAACTCACTTCACTCGAATGTTCATCCCCTGGGCTACTTGCAACAGGAACGCAGCCAGATCCCCTGGAGTCTAATGTAGCCCTGGAGTCTGTCCCTGGGGCTGCCCCTGGAGGAACTTTCAAAGGAAGTAGATTTTCTTTGACAGCCTGCCTCCCACCTCTCCAACTGCTTCCTCCTTCAGCCACTCTTTCCCTTCCTTCTCATTGCATGGTTCCATTTTCCCTGCTCCCATTTGATCAGTCCTGGGTCCCATTTCATAATCATGCTGCTCTCAACCAATTGATCCTGGCAACCAGAGAAACATGCTAGAGGTTAAAGATGGTGTGCCTTGATGTTTAACTTGTTAGGGAACATCCACCTTTTTTTAAACATCCCCTTTTGAAGAGGAGCATTCTGAAGTTATACTCAAAGAAGAGAACTTAAAAGGGGTTCGTGCTAGTGAAATGACATATGTTTAATAGTAATAAAACTGTAACTACTAGCATTTATCAAGCACAGACATAGTGCTAAGTTTTCAGCTACATGTTGTTTAATCTTCATAAGAATGCAAAGAAGTAGATCCTATTATCCCCATTTTACAGATGAGGAAATTGCAACTTAGAGTGACTACACAGGGGTCTCAAAGCTCATAAGTAATGAAGCTGACATTTGAAGGATGAAGGTGGGGCAGGGATGGAGCAGGTGTAGTAGCAAAACAACCTAGACAGGAATTCTCTTAGAACAAGTTCCTGGGCTTCTAAATCTTTCATTTTTATCTATAGCTGTGGTTTTTCATTGAAGTGTGACCTGGGACCAGCAGCCCCAACATTAGCATCACAAGGAAACTTGGTAAAAATACAAATTATTGGCCCAATACCAGACCTCAGACCAGATTGAGCAAGTCTTTGGGTGGGCCTGGTACTTGAATTTTTAATGAATTCCTGGGCAATGCTAATGTTACAGGTCTGGCAATCACATTTTAGAACCATAGTCCAAACAATGAGATAAAGCAAAACCAAAAAAGCCAACCCTCTCTAATCTGCGCCCCATCCTCCCCTCTCCCAAAAATCCCCAGTACTGATCCACATAATGATTCAGGCCTGTAATCTCCAGCAATCTGGGAGGCTAAGGCTGAAGGATCACAAATTTGAGCCCAACTTGGGCAATTTAGCAACTTTCTCTTCTCTCTGTCTCTCTCTCTCTTTATGTGTGTTTGTGTGTGTGTGTGTGTGTGTGAATCACACACACACACACACACACACACACACACACTTGGGAATATAGCTCAATGCAAAGGCCCTAGGTTCACTCCCCAGTACTAGGGGGGAAAAGTCCTTCCTCAAATAAAAAGAGAGGGTTGGCCCTAAAATAAAAAGAAGAAAAAAACTACAGCAAAGAATTGCATAGTTTGACAGCTATACATCCTGAAACACTGACAAGTATTACCTATGCTCAAAAAATTCTATTGAGACAAGAATTTATTGATGCTTTGGTCTTCTAAAGAGGGACCCTTTCCCTCCTAGCTTATCTGCTTTCCTGGAAGCACAAAACACCTCAAACTGCAGGGTTAGCTCTTTGGAGCCAATCCACATGGAGGAGCAAAGCCCTGCCTTACATTTAAAAGCCCCCTTTCCACCCATGCTGAGTGATATGAGAGTGCGATTTTTATTCTAATCTCAATATTTTCTTTGCCTTAGAACAGCGGTTCCCAAAGTGTGGCCCTTCAAGGAGCTGCAAAAGCTTTGGCAATTTGTTGGAAATTCTCAGTCCTCAACCTGAACATTCTGAGTCAGAACTGAGGTGGTAGAGCCCGGCCATCTGGGTTTTAACAAAAACTCCTGGTTTTGGAAGCACTCTGCCATTTGCTACAGTTTGAGAACCACTGTCTTAGAGTCATATGGGAAAGCACCTAACTTTCAAATGTATTCTGAGTCACTGGGCAGCCAGCTTGGTTTCTAATCAGTCCTTTAAATTAGACTAGAAGATTTGCCTGGTCACCTGTTTATTTAGCAGAGTTCAATATCTAGCTGGGTCCTTGTGAACTCCTCCTGTCCCAGAACCTGGAGTACCTGCTTATACCCATGGCCTTTTGTGGCTCAAAATGGGCAGATGTCCATTTCCTCCTCTCCTCATCTGTCCCATCAAACCAAGAGGCCATCTCTGCCGGGGATGCATATCTTAATTGTCCCACCCATGTTATATACCCTTATCCATCTCTAGTCCTTGAGCCTTGCAATTTAGATTTCCTGTCTGAGGGTCAGCTCTACAAAATGATTTCATGTTCACTAATGCTATCCAGCCTAGTCTTTGCTTTTGCAACTAGTTCTGCATTAAGTATATTTATACATAAGTATATGTATTTATACATATACTTATGAATAGCCAGCCTCCAAAGCATTTGGAGTGGTTGAATCCCAGCATGTCTCGTAGCCCCAACGGGAGTAGACTCAGGTACCATTCTAAGAGGGACCCTAACTAGACCCACCTACCTCGGAGACCAGTCTAGGCTGCTACTGCAACATCTTAAAAATACTTGAATGAGTTATTTTAATTTGGACAATTAGCTGAGAGCTACCAGTTAATTTCATACTATAGAATGAAATATTACATAATCCTCTAGGAGCTATGATGGGGTGAAAGTAAAAGAGTAGCAGAAAGGAGTTCATTGAGGTGATAGCATTATTCTGTCCTAATTATGGCAATAGTTATACAAAATCTGTGCATGTATTAACATCACTAAAAGCTGCATGAGCCAGTCATGGTGATGCACACTTATAACTCCAGCACTCTGGGAGGCTAAAGCAGGAGGATCACAAATTCAAGCACAGCTGGCAATTTAGAGACTTAGTGAGAATGCTCAAATTACTTTTTAAAAATGTAAAGGGCTGGCAGTGTAGCTCAGTGCAAAGGCCCCTGGATTACATTTCTAGTAACATAAATAAATGGGAATAGGGATGTAGCTCACTAGAAAAGCCTTGGATTCAATCCCCAGTACAAAAAACAAAAACAAAATAACAACACAAACTCCATGGATGACAGTTGTCAGTGTATACTGACCACTCTTAGAATGTCTATACTCTTCGTTCCAGGGATTACAATTGAGAATTTTCTAAAAGAAATAATCAGAGAAGCTCATAATATTTTATATTTATGTATAAATACATATACTTATGTATAAATATACTTAATACAAAACTAGTTGCAAAAGCAAAAGGATACAATTTATAGCAATAAAAAATGATTTAGATTTTAAAAGTTCACATATAGTATTATACAAGATTTAAGAGTCATGGTTTTGAAGAAATTCTGATGTTGTAGGAACATGTTAACATTATAATGTCAGGTGAGAAAAACAGGCTAACAAACATGATTCTAAAAAAATCTCAATTATGTGATTTGTACATGCATAGGAAAAAAGCAGTGGAGGGAAATATACCAAGGTGTTAGGTATAAATCATTAAAATAAGGGACTCTGATTTTCCTTTTTACATTTTTCTGTCTGTAGCAAGTATTCAAAAATGAGCATGCATTACTTTTATAGGCAGAAATAAATGAAAATTACCCTCCAGCTGTTGAAGCATGAAAGGATGGATATTGGAGTGTGGGTAAGGCAGAACTGGTTACCACAGGAGTGAATAGAAAGGGGCATGGATCTCAGAGAGGAGAAACAGGAAAGTGAGGAACAGCTATGGTAGACAACTACCATAGCTTTGGAGGCTCCAAATGCTTTGGAGGCTGGCTATTCAGAAAACCCCCAGGGAATGTTTGGGGACAGTGCTCCTATGACCTCTTCAGATAGGACATACCTCCTGGGTGAGCATGAGCTCTTGTTAGATCAGTGCTGCCAGGACAAGACCATTATTACCCTTTCTACCATTTCTTGAATATCTTTTAGTTTCTTAGTGCTCTGCTAGATATTTAGCACCGACTTCTCAGAACTCTCCACACATTGAGTCAAATAGATATTAGTTATTGCACTTTTCAGAGGAGAAAGCTGAACCATAAAGATATTCCTTTCACTCAAAAGACCCACAAATGGTATCCTTCGCCCTACTACCCATCTTCATATGAACAGCCTCAAATTGTTGAAAATAAGCCAGACATGATGGCACATGGCCATACCCCTAGCACTGTGGGAGCCTGAGGTAGAAAGATTGTAAGTTCTAATTCAGCCGAAGCGATTTAGCAATACCCTGTCTTGTGATAAAATGTAATAGCTGGGATATAGCTGAGTACAAAAGCCCTATCTGAGTTCAATCCCCAGTGTCACACACACACACACACACACACACACACACATGCACGCACGCACACAGAATGTCGAAAATACCATTCCCAAAGATCAACAAAGAAGAACTAAAATAATCTCTTTGGAGTTGATGCTATCTAAACCCTGTCTTACTAGTGTAGTCAACACCTGGCCTTCTGCCAGCTGTCAGCACCTGCATCTTTGCCTAAGGGCTTCTCTGGACATCAGAAAGCCCTGCCTTCCTACACCACACCACAGGCAGAACTGAAGGACCTGAAGATTAACAACTCAAACTCCTAAAAGTTCTCAACCAAAGCCTCAGTCCATAGATGCCCCAGTGCCCCTACCCCAACCCTCAGGAGGGATAATTCTGAATTGCATGTTCTACTCTTGTATTGCCCAGTACATTCAGTTCTCATTTCTGTGGCGCTAGCTTGCTGGATAGCACCTCCTGTACACTGCCTGTTGCACCTGTTCACACACTTGTGTCTGTTCCCTGGGCTTGCCTCCCAAATAAGCTACTCAAATTTGAATCCTTCTTTTAAGATTGACTTCTGGGGGATCTCAAACCAAGACAACATTCCAGTGTCCCTTCATACAGTTTTTGGTTTTTTGCTTTTCTGTACTGTGGACTTGGCCCCAGAGCTTATCACTGAGCTACATCCCCAGCCACAAAATTGGCCTGACACCCTGAATTTGTCCACCTCCTGCCTCAGCTTCCCAAGTAGCTGAGATTAAAGGCATGCAGCATCTTTAAAAATCCAAATTCAGAGCAGTGGTGATGGTGGGGTTTTTTTTGTGTATGTGTGTGCCAGGGATCGAACTCATGACCTCACGTTTGCCAAACAGGCATTTACGCCACTGAACTAACCCCCCGGCCCATGTGATTGTCTTTTGTTTGTTTGTTTCTAGCACTAGGGGCCGAATCCAGGGCCTTCCGTATGCGAGGCAGGCCCTCTCATCATAAAGCCCTAATATGATATTTCTATAGCAACAACTTTGGTATTCTCAACACACATGGCTAAAATGAATCAAACATAGTATAGAAATATCTTCTTAAAAGTAGGCATTACTTTTAAACTTTCTCTTCTTTAAAAGTCCCTTTCCCTTCGATTTTCCAATCTTTCACCTACTTGTGTTAATGGCAAATTTTTTATCCATTGTATAAAAATGTCAGGATGACCATACTGAAAATTAAAATTATTTAGTTATAATTTGTATGTCATCACAAATCATGTAAAAACTTAATTCCAGATTTCCCCAATAACATTTCTTATGATTTCACTATTTCTTCCACATATCCTTTTTATCATTTTTATTAGTTCTTTTTATTTTATTGCAGAATAATGATGTTCATTTTGAGAAACTGGTATGTGTATTTGAAATTTGGCTCATTTTCAATCTCTTTATCCTCCTCTTAATTTTCTCTCCCTCCCCGATCTTCTTTTCTATCTCCAAGTGCATCTTCTAATTTCCTATCATTACTCCTTTATCTTATTTTTATTTATTTATTTATTTATTTATTTATGCTTTGCATTTCTCACTAAGAGAAAGGATGTGATACTTAACTTTATGGGTCTAGCTTATTTCATTTAGTATGATACTCTCAAGTTCATTTTCCTGCAAATGACATGATTTTGTTCTTCTTTATGACTTAATTGTATGCCATTCTGTATCTATACTACATTTTCTTTACCCATTCATCTGTTAACAGTCACCTGAGCTGTTTCTGGAATTTATTTACTGTAGATTGTGCTGCTGTAAACATGGGTATGCATATATTACTGTAGTATGGTGTCTTTAATTCTTTTGGGAATATGCCTAAGAGAGGTTTAAATAGAATTTCTATTTTTAGTCTTTAGAGGAATATCCATACTGACTTCTGTAGTGTTTGTGCTAGTTTACATTTCCATTTTCATTCATTTTTTTCTCACTATCTGAAACTTATCAAGAAAGTAATTTATTACAAAAGACAAGGAAAAATACAGGATAAAGTATACAGAATAATTTGAGATTTCCTGAAAACCATTATTGCCTCTTGTGGAACTTCATTACTTTTACATATGCATTTTGAGCTAAATCTTCAGTCTTCCAGATGTTACTTAAAGTTAGTGAGTACAACCGACTCTCTAAAAAAAACTCCACAGTACCAAGTGTGAAACCCACACGTAGCCTATTTCATTTATTTCAGGAAAACTTGGTGACAAGAGCATTTTGCAGTGGAAAGCATTCCACCCTTGTGCTTTTTCTTCACATGTTAAATTATATCATCCCAGCACTGAGGCTCTGTGTGTGGGGTGGGGGGGGTTGGGGATTAAACCCAGGGGCGTGTGCATGCTAAGGAAGAGATCTACCACTGAGCTACATCCCCAACCAAGATTGACAAACTTTAATACTGAAAATTTTCAACTGAATAAACAGATTCAGGGAGATTAAGTGATTGGAACAACATAACATAGTAACTAATAGTATTGATAATGAAATTAATACTTTCACTTGAATTCAAGTCTCTTGGATCAAAGTTGAACTCTTTTCCACCAAACTCCACTGCCTCGCTTTTGTGACATATAGTAGTTAGAGCTGCTTTATTAACCAAGTTATTGAGTAACTCCTGTGCATCTCATTATCCAGTATTACCCCTTCACCACATATCTATTGAATTCACGCAACATGAAGCACTCCTCACTTTGATTCACTTAGTTTACTTCTCTAAATCTGTGCGTCCATGGATCTGAACTCATTGTAGGTGCCTGTATTTACTTATGACAGAAAAATTAACATAGATGCCTTGCCAGATTCACCAGTAGGCCAAGAACAGTCTGATACAGGACCATGACCCCTAAAGACTATTAAGGGGGAAATAATGAGAAAAAAACCAAAGCTTTGAAACTTACTATTATTTTTTTGGGGGGTTGGTGGTACCAGAGATCAAACTCATGACCTCGCACTTGCCAGGCAGGTGCTTTTGTCACTGAGCTAAATCCCTGGTCTTTGAAACCTATTTTTTAAAAAAAAAGATAAAAAAGGTAGAACAAAAGTGATTTGTTTAATTCTTAAAATGAATTTTCTTTCTGTAACTAATAACCAAAAGAGATTTGGCTTCACTCATCCATTTGACAAAAATTTATTGATTCTAAACAGTTTTGTTTGTTTGTTTGCAGTATTGTTTCAGGGCCTTTGCACTGAACTGCCAACCATTTTAAATTTTACAAATAATTTTTTTATACAGGGTTTCACTAAATTACTAAGTTGCTCTGGCTGGACTTAAACTTGCGACCCTCCTGCCTCAGCCACCCAAAGTGCTGGGATTACTATGCCAGACCTAGCTGAAAGCCCACTTTTAAAGCACCAGGTACAAACACAGAGACCCAACATGATAAGTTTTCTGCATAAATTACAATATGGCTAACAAAATATCCTATACATTTTATATTTGAAAGAAATTAATACTTGATGTTAAGTCAGAGATATTTGCATTAAGAAGCCCCAAAGTTCTCAGCATTCAAGGTCACTGTACCATAATAGCTGCACCTGTGTTTGAGGTCGTTAAACATTTTTTTAGGAAGCTAAAGATGGCCAATCAGTGAGCAACAAAATACAAAGCCTCCTAGGGAAAACAACTCATATGCCAGAGTAAATCATCCTGGAAAGACCCAGACAGAGGAAGATAGATCCCCTTGACACAGAAAGAAATTAAAACATAAAAAGCTTGTCAAACACACAGTCTTGGGGCTACAATTGGAACAGCTAAAATTACCAGACACTGCATTTTCACTGCAACCCACCAAGTTTGCGCTGGTCTGAATTCACAAATTTGCGACGGCCGGCAGAGCTGCCCAAACTCATTCTCTCTGCCACTCACAGGAGCCACAGCCACAATGAAGTTGGGGGTTGGTGAGCCCAACAGAGAGTGGAGCCAGTGAAGGGACCTTCACTAATCCACTTTCAGTGCTGGGAATGAGATGCCGCCATGGGAAGGGCACGACCAAATGGGCGACATGTTGGAATTGGGCAGAAGGAGCCTGAACTGGGAGTGACAGTGACTTCAGTTGGTTGATCCCTCCCCAGAGCAGATTTGTGGTATTTGCTTGGCCTGGGTCATGCCCCTGGCCAGGATCCAATGAGCCATCACAAATTGATTCCCTGTGCCTAGCATGCACTAACACGGTGAAGGCCCCTGAAGTTTGGCTGGCCTGGTGGTGAGGGGCAGGCATATGCAGCCCCTGCTTACACCTCAGTGACAAGAGCAGTCAGGAGAGGGCAGAGGTCCCACACCAGTGTGCTTCGGAGGAACCGTGGCCGACAGAGAAGGGGGCTAGGACTTCCACTGTACACCTGTGTGGAGGAGGCCAGGACCATGACAGGAGAGAGAAGCAAGAGGAGGCCCCCAGCCCAGAACCCTGAGAGCACTGATCCAGGAGAGGGAAAAACAAGGGAGACTGAGGGCAGCAAACATGCAACATCAGACATGGCTTCAATGGACATTAAGAGATAGCTTCGGGACCTTGTAGACAAGCTCAAAACTGAAATATTAAATCAGGTAAAGCAAGATATGAGTAGAGTAATAAAAGAAATGCTCTCAGGAAGCATCTCTCAGGATGATACAGACGGAAGAAGGGAGGAACACAAAAAAAGGAGAGAAACGCTCAATAAAGAATAGAAAGAAAATATAGAATACATGAAGCAGATTCAAAGAGACTACCAGGAAATTAAAAACTCCATTGAAAGCTGGCAAAACGCCTTAAAAGAAACTAAGGATAGACTATCAAAACTTGAAGACAAGTTTGCAATGTGTGATCATGAAAGGAAAGATCTCTTAAAAATAACAAGGAAACAGGCAGTAA
>PVLA01009932.1:0-69203 GCA_004027455.1 Hydrochoerus hydrochaeris
CTGCAGTAAGCTTAGGGCAGGATGCTGGTTGTAGTACTTTCCAATCCACAGAAATTCAGACTGAGCTTGGCCTCTTGTGGCAGGATTGAGGCCTGAGTCATTTAACTTATTACTCACTGGGTGTCTCTTGCCTGCTTGACCATGGTTCCCTAACCCAGGGCATCTCCAGTGATTGTTCAGCACCAAATCACTGCAGGAGTTCAACACTGAATGCCCTAAGCTGAAGCCTACCCATAACTGCTCTTAGTTCAGGGGTCATCCACCCTATCCTAAAATGGCATCTGACCAAGCAGACTGTCTCCAGGGGACACTGCAGTTGCTACAGCACTTCTAGCCTGCAGCATCCACTGCTTCATTCCGCCCATGTATTTATCCCTGGAGGCCACTGCAGTCACCAGTTTCACTGTGTCTCAGTAGATTCAACTTGGCTTTCTTAATCCAGGAGCCAGGACCAGGGAGAAAGTATACATTGTCCCTTCATTATTTTGTGGTCTGTCTTTTCAGTTTCTCTGTGGGTCCTTGGGATCCAACTATCACCTTCTTTCCTTCCCCAAGGTGTTATTTTCCAGTGTCTGGATTCTGAATCTTGAGGAGGTTGATTTGTTGTTTTTTACTGCTTCATCACTTCCCCAGAAGTCTGAAAGGAATACATTCTCAGGGCCCCAAGATCACCAAGACTGACTTAAGAAGAAATAGGAAGTTTGAATAGTTCTATTGCAAATGAAGGAATTGAACAGGTAATTTAAAACCTCCTAACAAAGGAAATCTTAGGACCTGATAAGCTCTCTGGTTAATTCTAGCATACATTTAAAGAATAATTAATAACAATTTTTTCTGACACTCTTCTAAAAAATTGCAGAGGAAGGAATAGTTACTAAAATCCTATGAGGCCAGCATTATGCTGATATCAAACCCAAAGATTCATCAGACAAATTTCATTTACGAATATAGAGGCAAAAATCTTGAACAAAGCACTAAAAGGCTTAATTTAGGAGAATAATGAAAGAGTTTTACCATTACTGAGTGTTGAGGACCTGGCCCAGATGCCCACTGCCTGTATGAAGGGTAAGGCAAAAAGATGAAATAGGAAACAGAGACAAATTTATTAATGCATGATGCAGGACTGGGAGGTCAATGCCTCAGGACAGGCAGAGACCAAGGTACTTCCTTCCAACCAGCTACTCTTTATTGGATGTATGCAATGTAGAAGGCTAGTAGAAGATTCAAGGTCAGCAGAAGATTCAGAGGTCATTGACTCAGCAGGCAATGGATAATCCTGGGATGACTCAAGAGGACAGGGATGATTTTATGCTAAGAAGGATCTTTAATTTTAGTAGTCTTATTTGAGTTTTAGTGGGTGGACAGCTCATCCCAGAAGAATTAATGGAAAGTCTCAAATGGATGATGCCATAATCCCAAGCCTCCATTTATCCCTTAGAGAAGTATGCAAAATTAACCATTGTGAATTTGTGGTCCCCAATAACTGAGTAAAAATTTTGCCAGAAATTCAAGGGTGGCTCAATATAGCGAGCCCTTCCCAGTCCTCATGTTGGTCCAGGAAGATTATATTTGTAATCCCATGGAAAAGTTATTGAAATTCCAATAAATTAATTCCAATCTATCACTTGCACGGTAGTCCATGGCAAGAATGAAGTCAGAAAGACATATTTATAGTTATGGGCAATCAAGAGGGTCCTAAATCCAACCAAGATGGTGGTCCACTCAAACAAAGGCTAAAACCCATGGCCAAAACCAGGTTTTATTAATTCCCCAAGAGGAGAGAGGCTTGGGAATGAGTGACTGTGGAGTGGTGGGAACTATTTGGCCCCATGAGCTGGGCTGGGTAGCTGGCCTGAAATTCTCCAGGCAGAGAGAAGGAAATGCAGAAGGAGTAATTTGCATAACATAGCTCAAGGCAGTATCTAATGTCTTAGGGTCAGTGCTTCAGTTCTGATTTGTAATCCTTTATGTCCTGGGAATTCATAGCCTCTTTCTTGAGGCTCAATCTCAGCCAATAGATTTTGGGGAGCCTGGCTCTCCATCCCACCCAGCTCACACATGATTTGGGGGAGTTTTGGGGTGGGGAAACACTGACCATTGTGTTGCTTCAAAGACAACACATTAGCACTTCAGCCAGACTGATTTGCAGTGTTTAAGGCCAATTGAAGGATAAGGAGATGGCCTGGCCAGCTTTTTATATATCCTTACAAGGAAACAGAGCCAGCTTTAGCCAAAATGGAGATAATTGATCTTTTTTCAGGGAGAGTAATCTAGGTGGGCCTCCAAAGCTCAACATGTGAACATCAATCAACATAATATACCACATTAACAGACTAAGGAAAGGAACTAAGTGATCGTCTCATGGATAAGGTATTTAACAAAGTCTAGTATGTTTAATGATATGAGACGTGAGATTTTCTTTTCATATATTTTACCACTTGTTTTCAACATAGTGCTAAACTTAGAAAAACCGGACAATAAAGAGAAGAAAAAGCATCTAAATTGGAAAAGAGGAGGTAAAATTATCTCTGTTTGCAAATGACCTGATCTCATGAATTAAAAGCCTGCATTGGGGGGTGTAGTTCAGTGACAGAGTGCTTGCCTAGAAATGACAAGTGTAATGAGTATTGATTTGCTCCCTTAGAATATACACGACCCAGATTTAATTCCCTACACAATTAATTCATTAATTAATTTCTGTTCATTATCAATTAAACAGCCCACCTGAGAGGGTGAATGACTGTAATGCCAACACTTTGGGGGGCTGAGGCAAGACGATTGCCAGGAGTTCAAGGCCAGCCTGGGCTACAAAGCAAGTTCAAGGCCAGCCTGGAATATATGGTAAGATCCTATCTCAAAAATGGAAAAACAAAAAAACAAACCTTACGGTCCATGATATTCTTTTATAATAGCACAAAATGAACTGATACCACTCAAAGCAATCCACAGATTCAATACCTGTTAGATAACTTTTTTGCACAACCAGAAATTCATCCTAAAATTCATTTGAACTCTCCGCAGCTATACCTTACAAATACACTGTGAGAGAATCAAATTGTTAACTAGAGCTCACATTTTTAATGCTTCCACTCTGTTCCTTATGTTCCAATAGAAATCTCCTTTTCTTCGCATAAACAGTGTTATCCGGGTCCCCACCTAGGACCATCACTCACCAATCTCTTGCTCAGGAGTATGATGATAGAATAAAACACAGACAAGATATAAATATAAACACATTTTAGTTACAAGGGGCACTAGGATGGTCAAAGCCCATTAAGAACTGAGACCCTGTGTTGGTTACATTCTCACTGCTGAGAGAAAATATCTGACACTCAAATCTAAGGGAGGAAAGGTTAGTTTGGTTCACAGATTGTGGAGGGTTCGGTCCATAATCAGCTGGCTCCAATGCAGGGTGTCATGGCACAGAAGCAACAGTTCAAGGCGGCAGAAGATGGGAAAAGTAGCAAGAGCAAAAGAGGAGAAGAGCACCTTTCTCATTTAAGTAGGCTACCCCCACCCAGAGGAGAGAGTGTAAGCCTCACACCATCTGGTTGCCCATTTCCTCTACAGGATGAGGATGTTTACAAAGCCAAGACCCTTGCTAGCTGAAGTTAAGCTTGTGAACTTCTCAAGTTGACACAATGTATCAGACATTAAGACCCTGAGGCACCAAGTCCCTGGGTTTTCTTAGGTGTTCGGCTGGATTGGAGGGGTGTTGAGGGGAGCTGCACGAAGTGGTGAGGCGAACTGTTGATGTGGACAAGGCTCAAGGATTGGAAAAACAAAGCATTTTAGTTCCAAGTGATCTATGAGCTCCAGTAAGAAGGGTGACAAGAATGAAGCCAGAGTAAGATAGGACAAAACTTGCTGCATAAGTGGGCATGGGCTCTCATGGATATCCAAGGGACATGTGCCCAAGCCCAGCATCTGGGACCAAGCAGAAAATGCTGTCTTCAATTACTCTGCCACAAAATCAAGTAATTTTTTGGTAAGATGGCCTGGATCTGACATCAGCCTGAGAAGTGGGGATATAAAAAACTGCTGCCATTGCCACTGTGTTCTCTCTTTCACAGTGGTCTGCTCTCCACTGACCCTTCCATTATGCCATGGTCCTTAAGGGTGGGGAGTAAAACTAACTTAAGGAACACAGAGCACTTAGCATCCATGCTGAGGCCCCACTGGGTCTCCGTCCCCTGGGCTTCATTGCCAGGTTTTAGAAGGTGGACTGGTTCACAGGTGGCACTGCAAGGAGGGTGCCTGCACTCCAGGCTTGCCTTTCAGTACACCTCTGCCTGCCTCCTCCACAGTTTTGGAAACTAAATTCTCTACAGTGAATTTATTTTAAGCCTCTCTTTACTTTGGCGAATTCACACTTTTTGCTTGTTTTAAGACCATGTTTTCTGCAAACAAATCTGCAAGGACTGTATTATCTAGAATCCAAAGGCCTTGGTGATTATCCTTCTCTGGGTGTGGCCACATTTAGAATATGGAAATTAACTGTGGAGATCTGTTGTTTGAGAGATGATCTCTTGTCACCTGAGTTGGTCACTTGGGGTCAGTGAGATGATCGCCTCAGACTTCTCTGGATTCTCTGGGGGCCAGAGCAGTCACAGCCACAACAGTCCAGGTGTTATAGGCAGCTGAGTTAGACAGAGATATCAGCGGCAGTGAGACAGGGCTAGGTCCTGGATGAAGCCAATGCAGAAGCCCAGACACCTTGCAACTATGGGGAAGACAGACACCGCCTGCTGTGGGTCAGGCCTCAAGACAAAAGGTCAAACAAATGCACCCATATGCACTGATATTCTAAATAGTTCTCTCTCACCTTGAGGAAGGCAGGAGTCACCATCTCAATCCCCTACAGGAAGAGGCTCTGCTGTTAAACATGCCCCTTACTGTGTTACTGGCTTCCCCATTTGTCCCTGATTTAATCAATTTTACCTGAACAATTAATCTTATTGGTTAAACATGGTTCTGTCCCACCTTATGCCCAACCCTTGCAAGTTCCCACATTTTCCTCACCTTGGACCTGTCTGACTTTGTGGTTTTAATCTAGAAAGTCCCTAGAAAACACAGAGTCTTTGGCAACCTTCTCTGGACCCCTTTTGTCTCTCAGAAAGAAGCTTTGTTTGACTCATAAATATATTCTGCTCTTAACCTCCACTGTTCCTAAAATACATTCTTCAATTTTAGAGAACACAAATTTGTACCACACACCTAGTAGGTTGGGAGTTTCCTTTCCCTATATCATAGGTTCACCATTTGATTTGAAGAACATCAACAGCGCTAGTAACATGGCCTGGAGAACTATTTGCAAGGTCTTACCTGAATGAAAATGTACTTGGAAGGATACTGAGTAGATGGTCTCCAACTTTTGTGAAGGCTGCCAGTAGAAATACACTCTATGGTTTGCAGACATTGCTATATTACATAATAGGTAACATAATGGGAACAATATGTCAGAGGTGTAGCTCAGGAGTAATGCTTGTGCTTAGCATATAGGAACTCTGATGTTCAGTTCCAACTGACTGCATTGAAAAATAAAGTAAAGTAAAATCATGGAAAAAACAAGAACCTTGGGTGTTAGCTTGGACTGCCGTGGCAAAACAACGGACTGGGCAACTGAAGCAACATACATTAATTTTCTCGTAGTTGTGGGGCCTGGAAGTCCAAGACCAATGTGCTGGCACATTTGGTTTCTCCTGTGAGAAACATGCTCATCAGCATGTGGATGGTTTTTCCTCTGTGTTCTCTCAAAAGCTATAAAAAGGCCTTGTGTCCAGCAACAGGTGATGGATTAACAACTTGGCATATACATATGCACAGTAAGGTATTATTCAGTCATGAAAAGAAGTGAAGTTTTGATTCATGCTACCACACCAAGTGGGTAAGCCAAAAAATATTAGGCTACATGAAATAAGCCAGATGCAAAGCCATAAACAAGGGCTGTGGGTGGAGTATTTGGCTAGCAAATGAGACCCTGGGTTCAACTGCCAGCATCACAAACACTAACAAACAAATGACAAACATTGTATTAGTTCACTCCCATGAGAAATCTAGGAAAGGGAAATTCATACAAACAAAAAGTAGCTTAGCTTAAGCACAAAGACAGGAGGAGAGACCCCAGTTTTCACTCTCCTGGGGACCCCAGTGAGCAGCTCAGGTGGACAGCTTTAAAGTGGCAAAGAGCCCTTCACACTGAATTGGCTGCCAGGCATCTGCTGCTGTGATCCCTTGCTGTGCTGAGAATGTGACAGTGTTTAATCCTGGGTGTCCTGGTTCCCACACATTTTATCTACTGGAGGTTGGATTGCTGGCTCCAGTCTTATCTCTTTACAGCTGATAACAAGAAAGTGGAGGTGCCCCCCCAAAGGGATCCACCTTCCCCCACTCTAGACATTCCCAGGCAACTCTTACAAGTTAGGTTTGGTTGATGGCCATTCTCCCAGCAAGGAGATGCAAAACTTTTTTTATGAGACCTTCGAGCAGAGGAGACACTCAGGGACCACAAAGGCCTGGTGAGAGTAAGTGGCGGAATGGTGAAAAATGCTTCAGCAGCAGTATTATCTCCAAGGCCCAGGCCCTGATGCTCCTGGAGGCCCACTAGCTCTTAAGCAAACAGCCAAAGAGAGATATCCTTCAGATGTTTCTTGCCCAAGAGGAGACATTTGCTTTCCTTTTTCTACAGTTTCCATTTGGAAAGTGTAGGAGATGTTTAAAACTTCATTTGAGGGGCAGGGGATATAAGTGGGTAGCAGAGCATTTTCCTGGCTTGGATAGGCCCTAAATTCAATCTCCAGTATGGAAAATCTGGGACTGGCTTTTATCAACTCTAAAACAGTAAGCCTGGGAAGAAATAAGATTGTAGAAGGTTAATGCTCACGTGGTGAACCTGAGTTTCCTGAATCTTTTTCCTAGCTTTTTTGTATGTTTGGGAATGTCTAATATAAAAAATTTTATAAAGCGATTGTGAGGAATTACATTTTAAATGATCTATTTAAAACTCTACTAGTATCGCAATGCTTTTGCTTCCATAACATTTTTTAAAGTAAAAATTGTATAACTTTTTTTCTATAAAGAAATGCAATCAGTTAAGCTTACGTATGGTTTCAATACACAGCCAAGTTGAATCATGTGAAATTTTCTGTTTATTTGAAGTCAGAAAATGTACTTACTTTTTGTACATAGCTAAATTATGTAATAAACTAATGAGCACCGTTCCACTTCAAAACGAATCTTTCACAGCTGCACCTGGATGTGTTCACTGAAGCCCTGGGCTGCCATCTCCTGTGAGTTTTGTACCCTCAGGTCTGTGAGTCTGGCCTGATCTTGGAACTTGCAGAACCCTTCCTCAGGAGGTCTTGTGCTTAGCCTTGCTAAGTTAATGGTCTCTGTAATGAACCTTACACTTAAAGATGTAAGAAATCAAGTCAGTGTCAAAAGCTATTTCAACTTTTAGAGAGGCATATTATTTTTTATAAATCAGGTTTTGTTTTGTGTTGTTTTGTTTTGTTTTGTTTGTACCAGGGATGGAACTCACGATCTGGTGCTTGCCAGGCAGGCGCTTGAAATCAGTTCTCATATCGAAATACAGTTTGCGATAGTGAGTTGCAAGGTGCTTTCTAGCATTGATGAAAGGGCCCCAGGCCTGATTTTAGCAATTGGAAAACTGAGACTTAGTGCTGGAAGCTGCTCCCTGCTGGGTCTGAGGAGGTGAGCAGGGACTCCTGTGTGCAGCAGAGTTTACCCATCACACTCCAAGGGTTTTCATACATATTTGTGCATTCCATGTTTTGCAAAAATCTCACTGTCAAGGGACTTAACCTTTCCAAGCCTCCATTTTGCTGCCTTTAAGGTGGTGATAAGGTGAGTGTCTTTCACAGGGAGGTGCTGCAGCAGCCTTTGCACCTCTGTAGCAGTAAGGATGCATGCACTGAGAAAGCAGGGGAGGAGCCCCCCCCCCCCCCAGCGCGCTCAACATTCACACTTCTGGGGCTTGGGCTGCTCCTGTCTCACACAGCAGCTTCCCTCTCTAGCTGGCCTGTCTCACCATCTCTAGGACCAGGAGTACACAATAGCAAAATCTCCATTTTCCTGGGAAAGTTTTTCTGTTTGTGTTGGGCTTTAATTAATTAATCAACTGGTTTTTCCTTGACATAAGAACTTGTCCCCTTGCTCATGAATGTTTGCATCAGGGATTGGCCACCCCTGCTGCTACCCACTCTGTGAATACTGCTGGGGGTGAGTCTGGGTTTGGGGCATGGTCAGCCTGTGTCTCCACCCCCTCCTCAGAGGTGGCTCACTGGGGGACAGTGCTCTGGCCTCCTTGGTTTCACAGCAAGAGCCCCTAAAGGTTTCCAAGGCAGAAGTGAAAGCTCTCATTGCTGTTTGTCTTCCCCAAAGCAGAGGGAAGGGAATGTCTCTGTCTCCCATGCTCGCGCACTGTGTATCTTGAGGCAGTTGTTTCAAGAAACAGAGTGAAGATGCCTTCCAGTGCAAAACCTTCCAGACTCAGCCTCCTTGGGAATTGGTGTTCATTGTACTGATGCGGGAAGAAGAAGCTTATTTATACCAACTGGACTCTGTCAGTGAGAAAATGACCTGGAGGCACCATGTCAGGTAAGGGAAGTCACCAGATCTTAAGAGTCAAGACAGGTTTAAGATGCTCAGGACAAACTGCAGTGCAGGTGCCACTGATTCTGGCAGAGGAAGAATGCACTTTCACCTCTGGCAGAGGAAGAATGCACTTTCTAAACTATGTCGACATTCGCCAAAATTTAACTTCCAAAATGATTGCGTCTTATTATATTATTTTCGTCATGTATTTGTATATAATCGTTGCATTGCACTCTTCATTTCTGCTTTCAAATTTTAATAATTTTCTTACATTTCCTAGGCTGCTGTGTCTAGTCAGTTTGGCATTACAGCTCGCCCACAGGGGAAACAGTAAGAAACGTTTTGTTCCTAGGCTCAGTTTTAACTGCATACAAAATGCGTTTCTCCATCATGATCAGTCTCATGCCTTATATTTTTGAAAGGCTATGGCGGAGAGAAACACAAAGGTGGTAGAGAAGTCACCAAGGTCGGCGCCACCACAGAGCTGGGGCCCACCCTGCTCCCTAGGGCCCCGGATCATTCCAGGGCGGGAAACGCAAGCAGCAAGGGCTGGAGGCCTCAGCGCGCCACCCCGCACGCCAGGGCCCACGGAGCGCGTAAGTCCCGCGGCGGAGCGAGGAACCTGCGCGGAGGTGGGACAGGAGGGGAGGGTGAGTCACGGAAAGGGCAGAAACACGAGGGGCCGATGGTGGTTCGCGTCACACATCAGCCCACATAGGCAGGCTTCCCAGTGAGGCCTTTCTCTTCCAGGGCTCGCGGCCTGATCCGCAGGGGGCTGCGTTCCCGGCCGAGGCCCGGGCGTGGGTGGTCCGCCCGCGAGGCCCCGCTCCCGCGCGCAGGAGCCGCCCCCTGCGTTAGCAAGTGAAAGGCCGCGGGGGAGCGGGACGCGGTGCGCTCGGGCGGCTGCTGCCCGCCAGAGCCCCGGGCAGTTTGTTTTTCAGCGCTGAACTAACAAGCAGAGTTTGCCGAGCACACAGGCTCAGCGGGGCGCGGCTCCGCAGCCTTCCCGCGGCCGCCCGACCTCTGGGCCCGGGACGCAGCCGGTGACTCCGCTGACCCCGCAGGTGCGCCGCCGCCGCCGCCGCCGCGCTGCTGCCGGAACGGGGGCACCTGCGTGCTGGGCAGCTTCTGCGTGTGCCCCGCTCACTTCACCGGCCGCTACTGCGAGCACGACCAGAGGCGCAGGTGGGCGCGGGGACCTAGCGGGGCTCGGGGGCCACGGGAGACGGGGCCTGGGGGGAGGCGGGCTCCGGCCACCGCACCGACGCGCTCCCCGCTCCGCAGCGACTGCAGCGCCCTGGGGCACGGAGCCTGGACCGTCCGCGGCTGCCGCCTCTGCAGGTGCCTGTTCGGGGCCCTGCGCTGCCTGCCCAGCCAGACGCCCGGCCGCTGCGGTAAGAGCGCGCGCTGGACGCGCCAGCTGTGCCTTGGAAATGAGCAGAGACCGGCTTCGGTCATCACTCAGGAAGCTCAAGAGCTTTGTGAATCGCGTTTGAGTCATTATTTAAAATTTTCAAATTTAAAAGAATATCCAGAGCGCTGGGTTTAACTGCCCCTTAAGCGTCCTTGACAGTGAGCCAGTCTGAGGAGCTGACCCGCTGGTTAGCAGAAGCCGAGCCAGCCCAGGGCATCCCTGGCGACGTTCCTGCAGCCTCCTCTCCTTAGCTGTGAAGTGGGGAGCAGCAGGGCCAGGGCTCGGTTCAGGCCCCCTGGCAGGAGCTGCCCTGCAGGGTCAGGCAAGCAGGGCATCTCAGCATGTGGCACTGCCTTCCTCCTCCGCCTTCTCTCCTCTCCTTGTCGGCCTGGGTGGGCACACTCGGGGTGTGGGGGGAAGGCGCCCTCCAGCCCGAGTCCCCACATCTGCCTGGGTCGTCCCTTGACGCTTTTGTTGTGCAGGCAGTTGAGGGAGCACTCAAGGAAGCCAGAGCTCCATGCACTTTGCTGCCCCTGCCTCCAGCTCAGTTAGCTCTGGAGGCCTCCCGCAGGGGAGGGGATCCCCTAAGGGCTGCATGGCCTGTCCCTGCCAGGCCCTCTCTCCTCAGGCATCCTCAGGCAGGACAGCTGCCGGACAACCAGTGGGGCAGAGCCCTTCCTTCCCTGCAGCTTTGTGCTCAGCCTCCCTTCTTGCTCTTGGTGGAGCTGTGAGTGGAGGAGCACATCAAGGATGGCTCAGCTGCTAACTTACCTTCCAATCCCTTCCCAGCCAGTTCTGCTTCATACCAAGCAGGCAGACTTACGGTATTCCACACATGTGTCCACTTCTCTCTCCCTGTAATGCAGACATTTCCCCACAGTCCCCTGTGACCTGTGAGTTTTCTATCTGCTGGGGTTCTGTCTGCAGTTCACCAACTGTTGCTTCTGTGACCACAAAATCAGTGGGCACAGATTTTGGGGACTGGCATCAGAATAGTCGGTAAAGCCTTTATAGTGTCATAATAGGCACCTCAGTTTCCTCCTGCAGTTCCCGCACGCCCCCCCTCTCGGTGCTAATGTGGAGAAAGGTCTGGCTGGGGTCATTTTCAGTCTCTGTAAAGCCTGCAGGGCAGGGACTAGTTTCTGGGGTATCAGATCACTGTATTACATACTACTTGGAAATACCAAGGATTAGACTATTAACTATGTGACAGGAACAGTGACAAATGGCTTTTTTTTTTAAAAAAAAATTATTTTAAAGGAAAAAACCCAGAAAAATTAAGACGCAAACAAAAAAAGAAATAACAAAAGCGATATGGCAACAATAACAACAAAAAAAGTGCAATATAGGATTTCAAACCAAGGTGTGATAGGAATGTAACAGTGATTCTTATATTGCATATTGTTGTCTTCAAAATAGTTGCTCAGGTTACCAGATACAGGCATGTAAAACTGATCAAACAATATAATTTCCCTTTGAGCAGTTTCTTTCCCTTTCATTATATTGTAATTTTTGGCTCTTATTTACTCTTTCAGTTTCTTACACTAGCGAGACAATCTGGTCTTTACAAATGTAAGTCTTTTATTTCACTTATGAGTAGGGTTTCTAGTTTCATCAATTTACCTATAAAAGCTTGGAGTTTTATCATTCTTTATGGCTGAGTAGTACTGCATTGTATAAAAATACCACCTTTTTTATCCATTCCTCATTTGATGTACATTGGTGTCGTTTCCGCGATCTGGCTGTTACAGATTGTGTAACTATAAACCCGGGTGCGCATATATCGCTGTGGTATGGTGTTTTTAATTCTTCTGGGAAAAACTCAGAAGGAGAATAGCTGGATCAAATGGGACCTCCAATCCTAGTTTTTTAGGAGCTCATGACCTCATGCTTGGCAGGCAGGCACTTACGTTGCTGAACTAAATCCCCAGCCCATAGAAAATGTTTTAAATCCTTTAATGGCACACCATGATAGTTTTAGAGTCTGTAGAAGACTCTAAACTTTTTCAAACTTATAATAGTTTGAAAAAACATCTACAGTTGGGAAGGTTGAGAAACTGAGACACTCCCATCTCCCTTGCTGCTTGAAACCCCTGCTGCTCCCAGGGTGGTTCAGGAAGCCCAAGAATGAAAAGCTCCCAGCTGTCAAGGTTCTTTGCTCAGGTCTTAAACCAGAGAATGACTTGTTTCTACTTATGATCCCAGAGCATCAAGAGCACATTTTCACAGGTATACAAGAGGCAATTTAAGGGCTGGAGTATAACAGTGATAGATCACCCCCTGGAGTGTGGAAGGCCCTGGGTTCAGTCCCCAGCATCAGAAAAAGAAAATAGCGGAAGAAAAGTGGAGGCTGATTCAATCCTCTAAAGTTTACAATCTATGTAATAGCACAATAGCAAGCTCAAGAGGAACATGTGCAGGGAACATAAACGTGATACTGTGAAGTGGGGCCAGGTTACCTTTACAGTGTGAACCTAATTGAAAAAAGGCACTTTTGTAAAAAAAAATAAATAAATAAAATAGAATAGTAAAAGACTGAACCAACAGGCAAACAAACCTCTTTGGGCCACCCCTCTGTGTGGCCTATGGGATGCCATGAGAATGGTCCTGAAGAGTCCTGGCGTCGGTCAGCTATGATCTGTGTCCAGCCCTGCTGGAACATCCTCAGGTGCATGGGTAAGCTCCTCTGGGTGTGGGGGCAGGAGAGGAAGCTGTCTGGTTCCCAGGGATATCCAAGTGTGGCTGCAGATTGGAAACTTTCAGGAACACTAGGCTGGGCATCCCATCGAGACATGATGCTGTCTCCTCCAGAGTGATCTCCAAAAACTGTATGACAACCCCCCCCCCAAAAAAAAACCAATATAAGTAATTTGAGTGCATTTCCCATTCAGCAGTGGAGATACAGTTACCATGCTTGAGCATGCACAAACCGGATTTCACGTATGTTTTCCTTTTCACATAGGCACAAGGCTAATAGATATGGCCAAAGTTGTTGCTCTTTCTAAAATTATTTTTAAATTTTGAACTCTGGATAAATATATAAGCCCTTGCTCAGGTTAAAAAGTCATCCATCAGTAGCAATTTCTGCTGGATGCAGTGTAAAATAACAGTGGGTTGCAAAATCATTGGTTTTGTAGGTAGGCATTAGAAACATTACTGAAGCATTTTTATCTTTTTGTATATGAATAGTAGAAGTTCCACTAATCTCTTTCTAAGTTCAAGGGATGACCCCAGGCACCCACGGAGGTCTGCATCATGATGTCCCTAGCTCCATTTTGAGACCCCTGCTTAAGGGATGGATTTGATCCAATCAAATTCACAAAGCACCCTACAACAGTGGACTTGGTGCTTGGGGTGCTGTAGGACCTCACTGCCTAGAAGGACTGGCTGCTCCTCTGTCAGCCGCCTCTTGAGTCACTCCTGCCTCAGCCTCCTGAAGGCTGGGATTACAGGTGTACACCACCATGCCTGGCAGGACTTTTAATATATATTTATTGAAAGGTCCGTTTTAGACTTAGCCATGGCAGAGAGTTTTATCATTCCTGTTAGTCCTTTTCTTTCACATTTTATTTGTATTAGTACATTTGCAGTACATAATGATTACTTTAATGATAAGGGTTTAATATATGTACATAATACATCTTAATTCTTTTTATATCCCCTACACTCGATCTCTTGGTTCACTTCCCATTTGCTAAGGGTTAATGTCTATTTCCTATTACTTATCTTTTCTTGTGCTCTTATGCTTTGGATTTCTCTCTTTTAGAAGAGAAACCAGGTGTCTTGGTTACTTTTCTGTCTTGCTGGGACAAAATATTTGGTACTCAAAGTTAAAGAGGGAAAGATTTATTTAGGTCACACTTTGTGGAGGTGTCAGTGCATAATCACCTGGCTCCAAAACAGGGTGGCATGGCACAGGGGCAACAGTTTAAGGCAGCAGAAGACAGCAAAAGCAACAAGGACAAAGTTGAGGCGAGCAAGCCTCTTTTTCTCCCTTATGTTGTAAGCAGGCTACTCCCCGAAGCCCCTGAACAACCCAGGCAGGCGTAGCACTCTCACAACCTTTGTGCTCTCCTCTGCACAAAATGAGGCTGTTTATAAAATGAGGCTCCTGGTCTTCTGCTGAGTCACTTCGTTAAACTTCTAAACTCCGCAGGTTGACATAATGTATCAGCCATTACATCAGGAAGTATTTAGAGTTGTGTGCCTGATTTATTTCGCTTAACATTATAGTCTCAAAATGCATCCTTGTTTCTACAGATCACTCAAATTTACCATTTGGAGTAGCATAGTGGTATTCCAGTGTTTATAAACATCACATTTCTTCTTTTCATTCTTTTCATTTTCTATTGTATTTAAGAAAAAAAAGAAAAACAAAAAGCAAGAGAGACAAGCAAACAACAACAAACTCAGTAACAATATAGGCTTTCAAAAGAATGACAGGAATTTAACAATGGTGGTTGTGTTTGTTGTAAACTGTCATCTTTAAAATAGTTGCTTAGATTACCAGATATGGTAAGACATGCACAATTGACCTAATCATATAACTATTAACTGTTCTTTTCCAAGAACTAATAGAATTAGTAGTATAGTCATCTTAGCTAACTTATGTATATAGATAAAAATTTATGTCTTTTTGCTTTTCCCTTCCTTCTTTTCTCCTTTCCCCTACCCCAATTACGTTTGCCCTTTGAGCAGTTTCTTACCTTACAATATTTATTGTAAAGTTTGGGTCTCATTTGCTCTTTCAGTTTCTTACACTAGGGAGACAACATGGTATTTACACATATGTGTTGGATGTATTTCACTTATGAGTATGGACTCAAGTCCGTTCTGTTTACCTATAAAGCCTCTATGTGACCTTTCTTTCTAACTGAGTAGTACTCCACTGTATAAAAATACCACATCTCTTTTTATCCATTCTTCAGCTGATAGGTATTTGGGTTGTTTCTAAGATTTGGCTGTTACAAATTGTGCTGCTATAAACATGGGTAAACATATATCACTGTGGTATAATATTTTCAGTTCTTCGGGGAAAATGCCCAGAAGCAGGATAGCTGAATCAAATGGGACCACTAATCCTAGCTTTTGGGGGAACCTCCACACTGATCGATCCCCTCGACGGTTTCACCAGTCTACACTCCCACCACCAGTGCAGAAGAGTTCCAGCATTTGTTATTGGTGTTTTTGTTGATGCTGGCCATTCTTTCTGGAGTAAGATGGAATCTCCATGTTGTTTTAATTTGCGTATCTCTAATGACCAATGATGCTGAGCATTTTTTCATGTATTTATTTGTCACTTGTTTTTCTTCATCAGAGAACTGTGTATTCATCTCAGATGCCCATTTTTGGATTGGGTCTTTGAATTTCTGGGGCCTGATTATTTTAAAATTCTTTATATGTTGTAGACAGAAGTTCTTTCTTTGAGGGAGAGTTGGCTAAAGTATTTTCCCAGTCTGTGGGGTTTTGTTCACTCTTGGAGATTTCTTTTGACATGCAAGCACTTTCTATTTTATTTTATTTATTTATTTTTCTGCAAGTACTTTTTAATAAGATGAGATCCCAATTATTGATTCTGGGTAGTACTTCCTGTGCAACTTCATTTCTGTTCATGAACTCTGCCTACCCCTATGTCTTCAAGATTTCTAGCCAGTTTGTCTTCCAGCAGATTTTGTGTTTCTGTTTTAATATTTAGACCTTTGATCCATTTTGACTTTAGTGCATCGTGATAGGCATGGTTCTAGTTTTAATTTTCGGCATATGGAAGACAGTTTTTCCAGCACCACTTTTAAAAGAGGCTGTCTTCTGGTGAACGTATTTGGCTCCTTTGTCAAAGATAAGGTAGCTGAGTGTGTTTTTAGTTGTGACTGTATCTTCTAATCTATTCCATTGATATTAGATCTGTTTTTACTCTAGTGCCATGCTGATTTTATCAGAGTAGCTTTGTAGTATAACTTCAAGTCAGGGATTGTGATGCCTCCTGCCTTGCCTTTGTTGCCCAGAATTGCCTTTGCTATTCTACGTCTCTTCTGGTTCTAGATGAAGTTTCGGAATGATTTGTCTAGATCTGTGAGGAATGCTAGTGTTATTTTGATTGGGATTGTATTAAATCTGTACATCTATTTTGGGAAAATGGCCATTTTCACAGTGTTTGTTCTTGCTTTCCGTGAACAGGGAATGTCTTTCCATTTTCTGAAATGCTCTTTGATTTTTTTGTTTCAGAGTACTGTAATTTTCAATGTAGGGTTCTTTTTACTTCCTCTGTTAGATTGATTCCTAAGTATTTCATTTTTTTAGGATGATATTGTGAAGAGTGTGGTTTCCCTTATTTCTCTCTCAATAAGATTGTTGTTTGTGTACAGGAATGCTATTGATTTCTGAGTGTTGATTTTGTATCCAGCTACATTTCTGAATTTGGTTACTACATCTATTAGTCTTTCAGTGGAGCAGTGGAGTCTTTTATGGAGAGTATCATGTCATCTGCAAATAATGATAATTTAACTTCTTCCTTGCCTATCCTGATTCCTTTATCTTTCTTTCTTGTCTTGCTCTGGCTAACGTTTCCAGGACTATATGGAATAGGAGTGGTTATTCAGCAGTTTTACATCTTCTTGATCCAGCTGTGGTAATTCATGTATTTCTAGGAACCTGTCCACTTCTTCTGGGTTAGCTATTAATGATCTTCTGTATTTCTGGTGTCTTCTGGGTTGTAATCATTTTACCCTTTGCATTTCTTATTGCATAGATTTGAGTTTTTATTTTCTCTTTTTCATAAAGTTAGCTAGGCATTTACCAATTTTATACATCCTTTCAAAGAAACAACTCTTTGATTCATTAATTCTTTGTATTGTTTTCCTAGTTTTAATTGCATTGATATCTGCTCTCATCTTTATAATTTTCTCCTTTCTTTAGTCTCTGGGCTTGACTTGCTCCTCTTTTTCTAGAAGTTTGAGGTATAGCATTAGGTTGTTTGTGTCTGTTCCATTTTCCTGATATTAGAACTTACCACTATAAGTTTCCTATGAGGACTGCTTTCATTTTGTCCCACAGGTTTCGTTAAGTTGTATTTTCATTTTTATTTAATTGTAGGTATTGTTTAATTTCTTCTGTGACACATTGGTTGTTTAGGAGCATGGTATTTAAGTTCTATGTGTTTGTGGGGTTCTCATGGTTTCTTTTGTCATTAATATCCAATTTTATTGCACCATGGTGAGATAATATACATGAGATCATTTCAATTACTTTGCATTTCCTTAAGCATGTTCTGTTGGTTAGTATATGGTCTATTTTCGAGAATGACCCATGTGCAGCTGAGAAGAATGCATATTCTGATATTGTTGGGTGGAATGCTGTGTACACATCTACTAGGTCCATTTGTTCACAAGTTTGATTCAGTACTGTTATTTCTTTGCTGATTTTTTTGTTTTATTGAAGCATCTCTCTGTCACAGTGTGTTGTTAAGGTCCCCCACTGTAATTGTATTATTGCTTATTTGACTTTTTATGTCTGCTAAGGTTTGTCTTCCATAGTTATGTGCTCCCATATTTGGTGCCTATATATTTATGATGTAATCTCTTCCTCTTGAAGTTTTCCCCTAAGAAATATATAGTGACCTTCTTTATCTCTTTTGATCATTTTTGGTTTGAAGTTCACATTGTCTGCAAACAGAATAGCTACCCCCAGTTTTTCCTGGATTCCTGTTGCATGGAGTATTGTTTTCCATCATTTGACTTTTAGTCTATGAGTTTCCTTTTGAGCAAAATGTGTTTGTTGTATACAGTGTATTGTTGGATTTTGTTTGTTAATCCACTGTACCAGTCTGTTTCTTTTCATTGATGGATATACCTGATATGTAGTGACCTATCTTTGTCATGTTATCTTAGTTATTGGTTCTGTGCTTTTTTCCTCTCTGTTTAAGCAGGTGTCCTGCTTGGTAGTTTCCTTCTGCTATTGTTCCTGGAATTGGAGTCATCTGTATCTCTTTCTAGAGCATCTTTCAATACGCTTTGTAGCATTGCTTTGGTGGCCATGAGTTTCTTCAGTTGTTCTTTGTCGTACAAGTGTCTTACTTTTCCACTGATTTTGAAAGATAGTTTTGCAGGGTACATGAATCTGGGTTGGAAATTGCTTCCTTTTTAGGACCTGAAATACTTCAAGCTTGAATATGTGACTTGAGAGTTTGTGTTGAGAAAGAAGTCTACAGCGATTCTATTGGGCTTTTCTTTGTGGGTGATCTGTTTCTTTTTTCTGACAGCTTTTAGTATTCTGTGTTTGTGTTGAATTTCTGGAACCTTAATGATTGTATATCTGGGTGAAGATTTATTTTGATTATGGGTAATGGAGGATCTATGTGCTTCACTTAGCTGTATATCATCTTCTTTTCCCATGCTTGGAAAACTTGTCTGCTTTTATTTCTGTGAATAGTCATGTCATTTGTGTTGTCTTCTGATTTTTTATTCACTCCTGTCAGTCTTATATTGCTTCTCTTTGCATCATCCTGCAGCTGTTGATTTGTTTCCTGGTTTCTTGATAATTTTAAGAGGTTCTTTTTTGTTGTTTTGTTTTTGATTTTGTCTTTTTGTTTTTACTGGGGATTGAATACGTGACCTCACACTTGCCAGGCAGGCACTTATGCCACTGAGCTAAATGCCTGGTCCAAGAGATCCTTTCTTTCATCATCATTAGCTTCCATTCTGTCTTCAAGACCTGAGAGCCTATCTTCAGCTTCATTCAAGCAGTTTTCTGGCTTCTAATGGAATTTTTAGTTTCCTGAATATCTTTTTGAATCCCTTTCATGCATTGTAATTCTGGCTTATATTGTTCATTCAAGGTTTTGAACATTTTATTATATTCCTCTATTTTTTTTATCTGTGGCTTACTGAGATACACTCAATGCTTCCTTCACAATGTTTGTAATTTTTTTTTTTACCTGAGTGATTGTTTCTGATCTGATTTCTCCTATAGAATTGTGTCTTTACTTCAGTTGCTATCATTTCAGAAATCTCAGTCATATGATTCCCAGTGTCTTCCATTTCAGTGTCTCTTGGTTTGTTGTTAGTGGGCTGGAGGTCTGAGTCTCCATCTTCCTCTTTCATTTAGTCATTTTCCTCCGGGACCTGTGTGCCTGACCAGGCATCCTCCTGATGGATTGCACTGAGATGCTGTGCTCGGCAGAGCTTAGATCGATCCTCTGATACCCATGTGGCTAGCCACGGTGCACCCCTGGACTGTGGTGCCAGGGCCTGTGCTATGATGGGCATAGTTCAAAATCTCAAGGATCCATCAGCTAGGCTGGTCATTCCCTGATGGACAGCTCTGAGGCACTGGGCTAGGCAGTCCTCTGTTACTCCAGGATCTGTGCAGCTGGCTGGTTGTTCCTCTGATGGACTGTGCTGGAACACTGGGCTGGGCACAGCTCTTGTCCTCTAGAACCTGTGTGACTAGGTGATATGCTCGCCTGTAATGTGGTGCCAGGGCCTTGTTCTTGGCTGGGCAGAATTGAGAACCTCTGGGACCCACATGGCTAGCCAGAGTGCAACCTGACCTAGAGCATCAGTGCTCTGTACTTGCCTGGGTGGAGTTCAGAACCTCCAGGAAATATACAGCCAGGCAGGATGCATCCCCAGAGTGTGACACTGGGGCCTTGTGCCTGGCTGGGTGGACCTCTGGAACCTATGCAGCTAGCTGGGATGCACCCCCAAACTATGGCACTGGGGCCTTGCACTATGATGGGCGGAGCTCAAAATCTCCAGCATGCATCAGCTAGGATGGTTGCTCCCAGATGGGTGGCTCAGGGGCTCTGGCCTGAGTAGGTCTCAGTACCTCTGGGACCTGTGTGGTTGGCCGGGCATTTCCCTGATGGACTGCACTGGGATGCTAGGCTGGGCAGAGTTTGGATCCTCTGGGACCCATGAGGCTTGCAGGGATGCCCCCACCCCACTTTTTAAAATCTGTTCATCTGTTGATGGCTCTATAGCCCACTTCCAAGTTTTACCTGAGTTGTGCTCTGTGAACATGGACGTGCATGTATTATTGTAATTTGATGTTTTAACTCCATTGGGACGATACCTAAAAGGAATAACTGACTTCAGTGGAATTTCTACTTTTTTTCTTTTCTTAGATTCGGTACCAGGGATCGAACTCATGACTGGGTTTGCTCAAGACTTTTGCCGCTGAGTTAAATCCCCTGCCCCTACTTTTGGTTTTTAAAGGAATCTCCATACTGATTTCCATACGGTTGAATTAGTTTATGATCTTACCAGCAACATGGAACCTCACCAACACTAGTTCAGATTTGATTTCTTGATGATAACTACTCTTTCTGGAGTAATATAGAATCTCAGTGTTTTGATTTGCATTTCTCTAATGATCAGTGATGCTGAACATTTTTCATTATTCACTGACCATTTGTACTTCCTCTGATGAGAAGTGTCAATTCAACTTAATTGCCAATTTTCAGTTAATATTTTAATATCAAATAATATTAATATTTTTAATATTAAGTTAATATTTTTTTAGCATTTTATATATATTCTACATTATTCCCAGTCTTAGGAGTAACTGGCAAAAATGTTCTCCCATTCCAGTAGGTTGCCTCTTCACTCTGTTGTTTGTTTCCTTTGCTGTGCAGAATCTTATCAATCTAATTCCATTGTTAATTCTTGATGTACCTTGTATAACTGAGGTTCTGTTCACAATGTCTTTGCCTATGCCTGTCTTTAGGAGTTTGACCCATTTTATCTTCCAGAAGGTTGTGTTTCTATTTTAATATTTGGATGTTTGATACATTTTGATTTTAGTTCAGTACATAAGTGAGAGATAGGAATCTAGGTTAAATATTCTACATGTGAACAGCCAGTTTTCACAGAACCGTTGCTAAAGAGGCTATCTTTTCTCCAGCATATGTTTTTGGCGGCTTTATCTAAGATCAGATGGCTGAATATGGCTCGGGTTGTTTGTATACCCTTTTATTCTGCTCCTTCCATTGATCCTCATGTGTGATTGTGTGTCAAGGCCACAGTATTTTTATTACCATGGATTGTGAAAACTTCTGCTTTATTTTTATTAGTTAGGATTTTTTTTTTTTGCTGTAGTGAATCTCCTCTGGTTTCATAAAAATTTTATCTTCTTTTCCTAGTTTTTTTTTCTCTTTTCCCCCTTCTCAGTTGTTTTTCCCGTAACGCAGTTTCTTCCCCTTTCACTTTCACAATATCTGATGTATATTTTGAATTCTGTGGTCTAGTGGGAGAGGCCAATATTTGGATTCCTCCTAGTTAAATCTTAAGTATTAAATTTCCTTGAAACTATTGTGAGTGTCATGATTTTCTCATTTTCTTTCTCAGTGGGTTCATTATCAGTGTACAGAAATGATACTGATTTTTTGTGTTTTGTGTGCTGCTACTTCACTGAAATTGTTTACTACATCTAGAATTCTTATGATGAAGTTGTTTTTGACTCTTCTATGTGAACAGTCATATCTGTGAATAAGGATCGTTTGCTTTCCTCCTTTCCTGTATGTATCCCTTTTATTTATTTCTCTTGCCTGATTCCTCTGACTAGAGATTTGAGTACTATATTGAGCAAGAGCAGTGACGGTAGACATTTTGTCTTTCTCCTGGTTTTAGAGGAAACTCTTTGTTTTCCCCTATTTTAATGTGATGTTAGCAATAGTTTTCTAATAAATGACTGTAGTCAGATTAAGATAAAGTTCCTTTTATTCCTGGTTTGAGTGTGAACTGATTGCATTTTGCCAGAGGACAAATCTGTGTCTATTGAGATGATAAAGTGAGTTTTGTTGCTGCTAGTTCACTGATTTTGTGAAGCCTTATGATGGAGCTGTTGTTAACCATTTTCTATGATCTCTAACTGTTTTTAGGTACCTCTGAGTATTTGGTCACCTGCATGATAGCCTTATCATCTATTTCTGACACTCTGCCCTCATGCTAGTCACTTCTGCTGCCTGTACTTTTAATAGAATTTTTTATCTATTGTATTGTATTTGATACCTTTGCATGAACTTTAATTTGTTACTAAACTTGTCCCTTATATTTTGTATTTTGTTGAGCTCCAGTAACTTTTTATCAGTGTCTTTTGTAACCTCACTGATCATTTGGTTTATTACATCCATGACTAGTTTATATCATGAGCCCACTGAGTAGCACACTAAATTTTTTGGTCTTCTCCTTTCATTTCATATAATTCTGCTGTTTAGTTTCTTATTTCCCCTCCATGAATGCCCTGTGGATTTGATTTGGAGCCACTGAGAGTTTTTTGAGGCTTTGTTGCTTTGTTTGTATTTTATGTGTGTATGTGCTGAGGATTGCTGGCCTGTTATAGTGGACAGACTGTTGCTAGTATGGAAAACTTTTCAGTTAGCATGTGCTTTTCCTTGATGTCTTCTGGGTTTGGCCAACTATAAACCTTTTCCACTGTCCCAAGATCCAACCACCTCCATTATTCTGGGGAGGGGACAGTGCAGTGCGATTGGCTTCACACCCAGTTCTCTAGGAATGAATTAGTACTGTTGGTGACACAAAGGCAAGCCAGATAGTGGTATGCAGGGAAGATAAATTGATAGCAAAAAGTTACATCACTCTGGCAAGAGTAATGAAAGCAGAAACAATAATAGACTCAAAATCCAACTGGATATTAAAATACCACGAGAACCAAGAAAAGCTATCATTCTACCAGCCTTGATGATAGAAAAGAGATGTGTCATAACATAGACAGAAAGACAAATCCAATACTGATGTAACACTATCTACCCAGTGCACCAGAAGCATCATTAAGTATAGAAAACAGTTCAGTAATGTAATAGTAGCATAGAAACCACTAAATATGTGAAGATTAATAAAGCTTAATAATATAAGTAAAGATGTTGAGGTAGGAAATGAGAAAATGGAAAAAGTAAAATTTGAAAGATAAACAAAAGCAAAATGAGGAGGGAGAAAAAAGTGAGATAAAGGATCCTATTGAGGTGTCTGGGTTACTCTCCTCTCATTGTTGAGACAAAATACCTGACACCCAAAGTGAACCAGGCAAGGGTTTATTTAGGTCACAGCTTTTTGGAAATTTCAGTCCATATTCAGCTGGCTCCAGGGCAGGACGGCATTATTTAGGGGCAACCATTTATTGTGGCCACAAATGGAAAGAGAAGACAGGGCAAAAGTGAGGGGAAAGCATGCTTCCTTTCTTCCCCTATATTGTATGGTGCCCCCCCCCGCCCCCAGGTAGCTTCAGCACTCACACACTGCCAATCCCAGCACTGGACAATGAACCAATCACAAATGCTAGAGTTAGTCACTTCTATGACTGTATGAGGCCTGGGGTGGCCATCCAAACACAAACCACAATATTCTGTCTGTTGCCACGCAAAAACTCATGCAAATACTTTGTACAAAAAACATTTAGTCCATTTCCAAGAGTTGCCAAAGCCCTAACAGTTTCAGCACTACTGAAAATTTCAAGCCCCAAGTCTCCTCTGAAATCTAAGGCAAACTCTTAGCTGTAAGCCTTTGTACAATTGAAAACAAAGTCAAACACTTTCAACATATAATAGCATGAAATAAACATTACCATTCCAAAGGGTATGAATGGGATACAAAGGAATGAGAGCAAAGGAAGTCCAAAATCCGGCAGGGCAAACATTAAGTCAGAGTTCCACACTGAGCATCTGAAGCAATCTGGTTGTGAGCTCTAAAAGGCTTGAGTGGCTCCACCCCCTCAGCCTTTCCAGGGGGTTTACCTCCCACAGGTTCTCTCTTAGACCCACTCTCCTCAACCCTTGCAGCGTTCCTTAGATGATCCATGCTCCTGGGTTTTTCAAACTTCTGGGTTGTCCACTGTACCTTTGGCCTGTCATTTACAGCCGCACACATTGGCCTCTCCGGGTCACACCACCTGGACTTGCGAGGCTTCTGAAATTGGGGTGGAAGCCTTTTCAACCTCAAAACTTGTGCATTGTCCATGTGCCTAAAACCAGCACCAGGTGGATGCTGACATCTGCTGCCATTAGAGCATTTGCCAGGCTTTGCTTTCTGTTAGCCATAGGGATTGAATGCCTAGTTCAGTGAGCACTCTGAACCTGACTGTGAGGAACAGAATCCCTATGTTGCCACCATTCTGGAACCTCGTGTGGCTGCCACCATTTTGGAATGTGGTGCTGTGTGGCTTTCTCCACCAAGCAGAATCTTTCACTTTTGCAGTTTTGAGGTTGCAAAGGGTAGAGACCCACTGCCACTTTCCATAACACTTCCAGGCCTTCTTTTCTATTTTCATGTTGCTTCTCAGCAGTCGACATCTCCTCAGCTCTATTTTGTAGTCCACAGCTTTAACGGAGCTTCCTTTGTCATCAAACTCACAACGTTGTAAATCTTCCTTCTGGGCTCTTTACTCTTGATTTCCAATATAGATCTGGCTAAAATCCTCCAGCAATAGTCATGCCACTGCCTCAACATTCAACTGCCTTGAAATTTCTTCTGCCAGATTTACCAGTCCACTGCCCTTAATCTCAGTCTCAGGCAAAGTCTCTGGACACAAACAAAATGCAGACAAACTTTTGCCAAGCCATAACACACATTGTCTGGAGCCCAACAACCAGTGCAGTCTTTCCCAACAGAAAGCTCCCGAGCCTGTTCTTTACCAGCAGGCTTTCTACCAGCCTTGTGGTCTCCTCAGCTCTGACCAGAATCTCCCATGCAGAACAGCCTAAGTTGTTCCAGCTCTATGCATTCAGGCGACACTTCTAAACCTTTCCAACCTCTTCCCACAAACCATTCCCAAACACTCTTAAACCACATGGTGAGGTATAATCACCACAATGACCTCACTCCCCTTTTACCAAATTGTGTCTTGGTTGCCTTTCTCTCATTGTTGAAACAAACTGCCTGATGCCCAGAGTGAAGCAAGGAAATGTTTTTGTGGCTTAAAGGTTTTTTGGATGTGCCGGTCCCTACTCAGCTGGCTCCAAGGCAGGGTGGCATGCCTTAGGGGCGACCATTTGTGGTGACCAAAAACGGAAGGAGCAAACAGGCAAAAAGATGGAGAAGAGCACACCTCCTTTCCTCATATTTGTATGTCAGGTCTCTGCTTCTGCATTGTGCAACACTCAAACTGGCAATCCCAGGCATGACAATGAACCAATCAAAATACTAGGTTTAGCCACTTACATGATGACATGTGCTTTGTGTTTGCATGGGAGGGCATGCGAACACAAATCACAACATAAAGGAGTAAAGGAAAATTATTAGAAATAAGCCAACAGAAAAAAGAAGGAAAAACAAAGAGAAAAATGAAGAAAATGAGGAGAAAATAGAGAAGAAAATTCCTCCAAATCCCCCCCCCAAAAAAAACCAACAAGAAAATGAGAAATAGATCCAAAATTATTCCTCCACATTTTTGATCCTATCCAGGGTCTGTGCTATTGGAATCCACCAGATGTGGAGCGGGATAGTGAATCACTGTTAAGACTTACTTTGTTTCCACACTCATGATTTTGTGTGTGAATGTTGAATCCTGCCCTGCCTTTCCTGCTGGGCATGGTTTCTCTCCCTCTGAGTCAGGAGGAGTTTTTCGGCCTGCTTTATTCTTTTCTCTTCATTATACTCCCTTCAATGTGGTTTCTCCTTTTCCTGTCAGCTCCCATCTGATTACCAAAGATTACCTTCTTTTTTCTTCACCAAAGTATGGTGACCCAGGTTCTTGCTTCCAGATCATGATGAGGTTGTATCCTGCTGTTGGGTTTTATTCCACCACTTTCTGTCTATTAGTCTTATGCACACCTGTAAAAGCACCTATACATGGAAACAAGTGTGTATGTGTTTAACTTATTCCTCACTGCCAAATGAGGGACATGCACATATTTTTGTTTACTGATAGATAAGGATATTTTTAAAACGCTTGCAAACCACTTTGGATAAAGACAGCATCATATCTCAAAGTAAGGGAGAGCCAGACGCAGCACTGTTGATATGCTGTAGTGAATGATCATGTTTTTGAGGCCGGTTGCTACTGTTGTTTAGTAAGGTGTTCCTAGTCAAAGAAATATTGTTAGGATTAATGTGAGGGAAAGTTGAACCAACATGTACCAGATTGAGGTAGGATTTGAGGCTTATTGTAAAAGGACCTATAGGAATGTTTTTAAAATAAGTTTCCTTAGCGGGAGGAAGGTTTGAGTCTTGAAGCTGTGGTTCTTTGTAAAAGTTCAGTGTTAAAATCTGGATTTCCTTGTCTCTTTTTACCTAACTTTTTTCCTATCCTATCTCCAGATGGCTGCAAGCTGTTCTATTTCCTGGTGTGCTAGGGAAGAGAACACCTAAAGGCCACCTTGGTCTGTTGATGAGCTAAAAAGCTAAAAGACTATTTCTTTGTTAGTCTGTGAAAACCAGTATAGTCCTTTTCTCTATATCCTCCATATTGCACAAAAATCCAGGCATTTCTGGTTGCAAAGAAATGACTTTTGTTTCTTGCCTCTGTTTCTTTTGTTTTTTCAACACTGAGGGTGGAACCCTGACCTCTTCTTGTATGTTCAGTAAGTGCTCTACAAGAAGTAAAAAGAATAAAGATGAGTGTGTTATATACACGTGCCTAATCCCCACGATTAATGTAATCATTATATACTGCAAATGTACTAATATAAACTTAAAAAGTAGGAGGTAGAGGAAGAAAGGAAGGCACACTTAGCTTGTGCTGGGATCCCAGGGCGCTTGTTCCCACTGGAAGTGCAACTATGAGGTCCCCATCCAGGGAGGTGCTGTGCTCAGGCCCTTTCTTTCCACCCAGTTATCCCTGAAGTGGGGCCTGAGGGGTAAGTCTAATGAGGAGGCCAAGTAGAAGAGGGCCTTTATGAGTACCCATGCAAACATTTTTATTTTATCTACTTAAGCCAAGCCTGCAACAATGTCTTTTATATATTCTTTGGGTTCTTTTCCAGACCTCAAAGACCTAGCCTCACAAGCCAATGAACAAAGTACATGTGACGTGTGGAGTGTTCTCCTGCTGCCCTGCATCATCCTGCAATGCTTTATCCACCCCTGAAGGGGAAGACAAGTGGACAGTAATGCTCCCCTGGGGCTGTGAAGATTAAACTGATTCCACACAGTGTAAGAGCTACAGTATCCCTAGTGGGAAAGCCAGGGTATAGTCAGCTAAATTAGACAGAAATTAATAGGCAGTCAAGAGAGGGATTGAGCCCTCAAGCAAATCAGTGCAGAAGAACAAGACACAGCAGTGCTGTGGCTGGAGACAACACTGAAGAGGGCCAGCCTCAAGACAGAGCTGCAGCAGCTAGCAGTAGCTGGACCAGAAAGCCTCCCTAGTGTTAAACAGTGACTTGGGATTAAATTGTACTAATACCACCTGATCCAGTGCACCCAGAGAGGTATCAGATACATAAGCGATTGACCAGAACATCTAGATTTATACTCCCATCTCTTTCAGGTCTTTCAATATGCCCTTGCTGTGTGACTTGTTCCCTCCCCTCTTGGATCAATATTAGCTAAGAGGACATGCTTGTAATTCTATAGGTTAGTTTCAGTTTGACCCATGTGGTATGGACAATGTGATTTTGCTGTATAAAATACTCTAGACAAAGAGCCTCACTTGTAATCCTTCCTGGAGATGTGGGAGCTATTCTTATTCTTCTTATTTCCAGTAAAACTGACTTCATCCTTTGATTTGAGATTTCATTTCTTGTTGTAAGACCTTGAACTCAGCATATCTGACAGGCTGGGGATTATTTTCTCCACATCTTCAGGACTTGGGAATTCCTTCTTGTTTTCTATGCTGTAAACAATAGAATCATTTAATCTTTTATAACCTGAAATTAGATGAATATTTGTGTAACTGTTTGTGAAGGGGCCTTTCTTGCTTCCAAAGCCTCACCCCAAGCTCCGCAGTTGAGATGTGTGTGAATGCTGCACGCTGGTTCTGTCCAGCCTTGAGTCCAAATCTGAGGCCCTAAGAGTGGACACTGACCTTAAACCTGTGTCTCCTCCCGAGAAATAATACCTCAAGGAGCAGCCTGAAGCCCATGCACACCCCAGCAGGCCTGGTTGATGTAGAGATGCCTCACGTCTTTCACATATGCACTGTGAGGGCTCTCGTCCATGGAAGAGGGGACTTGAGCATGTGGGTGAACACCTTGCTCTAGGCCTGACAAGAGCAGTGACCTAAACATGCTCCATGGGTAGGGAAAGGAAGACAGGAGAGGAAAAGAGCCCAGGCTGCAGGCAGACAGCCTGGCACCTGCCTCCTTTTCTCCTGTAGCCATTAGCACCTTGCTGGGGTGATCCCAGCATCTCCATATCAAAAGGGAAAAGTGCCTCAACAGCTGCAGACAGACAGTAAAGCAAGGCAGGGGAGAATTTAGCCTACAGAGGCCCAAGGAAGACCTCCCCCACCTCCTGGTGGCACATGTTTGGGAAGCACCACTTCCCTATAGCAAACCACTGACAAACCTGGATCCCAATCAGAATCCAAGCTTGTATAAAGGGCTTTGGAAAAGCAAAACAGGGCTAGTGAGTGGTTTTCCTGCCAGTCACAGCATACCTGGGAATTAGGAATTTCTAAGTGGCCTGGCCTTAGCTTGAGCTCCCCACTGATTAATCACTTTACTGTTTGGAAAATTAACCACAACCACAATATCCCAAGTTATTCACATGAGCAAATAAAGAAAAAAAAACATGGGAGAGACGAAAAACCTCTGGAATGGATGATACATCCTTGATCAATAAATTGACCCAAAAACTGGTACTTCATCACCCTAAGAAACATCAGCTGGAATAGTCAATGCTATGCCTGAAGTTGAGCTCTTTCCTAGTGTGATGGGGTTCCTGCTTTCCAACTCCAGTTCCTCAGATACAACAGCACCAACAAAGCTGGGAGTGGTGGCTCAATCCTGCCATCCCAGGTCTCAGAAGGCTGAGGCAGGAGAATTGGAAAGTTTTAGGTGGAATACATAAGAAGGCCAAGGACAGCCTGAACTACATAGCAAGACCCCGTCTCAAAGGTAAACCAGAAGACTGTTTAAAACTAAACTTGATGAAAAGAAAAACGGTCAAGACAAAGCGATGTTGCTGTGCAGAATATAGTAGCCATCCATTTACAATGAACTCTGACTCAGGTTGAAGCCATCCTGCTTTCTGTTGGCAGTCACAAGATAGCAACAATTGCAAAAATGAACATTGTTTTCTAAGGCCCTTTCTTTCCTACCAGTTGGTCCAACCCTTCTTCTCTAACAGATACGTGTTATGGCCTGTATCCAGGTTATAGGTATGGTTTTCTGGAGGTGGTTGGATATAGGGTGTATACTACTGCGATCAAGGATGTGATGCTGGGATCGATTCACAGTGTGATGCTGAGGTTCAGAGTATGAGTGCTGGATAAAATATAAGGGACAGAAAGCTGCCACGGTTGTTGTTCACTGCTGACCACTTGTGCCTCACTTTGTTGCCTCCGTCTGCCTGCATTGCTTTGCCATGACTGTTTCTCTTCTGCGATGCCCTCCTGCCATGTCACACTGCCTTGGAGTCAGCTGATTATGGACTGAAACCTCTACAGACTGTGAGCTAAAATAAATCTTCCTTCCTTTAACTTTAGGTGTCAGATATCTTCTCTCAGCAAGGAGAAGAGTAAGTAATACAATATGCTTAGACCTCCTTATGACCTTATTATCTAAAGCTAAAGGTCTTTTGTAAACTGGAGGAAGTACTCTTTTCAAACTTGCAACCCTTTGAACAAGACAGGTGCTCCTAGAAGATCTACAAGGTGCTAAATGATCAAGGAAAACACATTCTTCCAATAATCATATTTGCTGCGTGGAACTTTTCTCTTATAAAAAGTCATATCTCTCTCACTGACTGTATGATTCATTTCTTGGAAACATGCCCAGTGTCACCCTTGACAGTGCACCTGGATCTAAATAAACTCCTGTTTTTATGTTCCTTGACTAATGATAGAATTGTTTTTATCACCAGTGTCACCAGCCCTCTGTGCAATACTTTGGCAAGCACAGAACATCACTGTTGGGAGGATATGCCTCAAGGAGAGGAAATCTTACTGCATTGTTCAGCTCCTTCAACTCAGTTTCACTCACAAGTCTGTATCACACAATTATTTTAAAAATCAGTAGAGTAAATTATTTGACTGGTATTTTCAACCTTTCAACTATGGCCATCAAAATCTAAATTGAATGCAATTTTCAAATGGGAGGCTCAAAGAAAAAAGAAGGCAGAATTGTGTTGACACTAAATTTAAAAGTTAATTGGGTCATAAATATAACAAGTTTTCCATACATACATCTATTTACGCAATCACACTTTTTGATTCTGTCACCAGGAAGCTAGGTCCTGCTGCAGCAGAAATCAGAAGAACCTCTTTTGTCCTTTTGTGTCCTTCATGAAAGCATAGATGGCAGGAAAGAGGGAAGCAGATCTTTTGCAAATAGAAAGGGCACCAAGAGGAAAGGGAAGGAGGAGGAAGCGGGACTTAAAAAGATTTAACATGTGTTTTTAACTGTCCCCCTCCCCACAATTAATGTAATCATTCTGTACCACAAACATACTAGTTAAAATCAAGCGAAACTATTCCATTACAAACATGGTGGCATTCAGATGTACAGGAAGAATTTACTGTGAAATAGACACAGAGTTACACCATTAAGTGAGAAGCCAGGCAGTACCACAAAGGCATCTGCAGTGAGTGGAAGTCTAGATATCTTTTCATGACACAGGAGTTACTCCTGGGTTTGAGAGAATTGCAGTGATTATTGTGCTGAATTGTATTTTACTTGGATGTTATTTTGGTATTGAAAAATGTCTTCCTGTTTTTTATAGATGACATGATCAGCACTCTATCAGAAGCCATAATCATGTAAGAAACACACGAAAGAAATTTATAAAAGATACATTATTCCTTTTAAGCCACTTCCCAGCCCAAGGTGGTGTTACTGGGTGGAGGCAGGTCACACTGGGCTTCTTTGCAGGTCCTTGGTTTCTCAAAGAATAGAATACAGAACAGTCCATGAGATTGTACATTTATTGAAGGGGAAGAGAAGTACACTGTACAGAGAGAGGGCAAGCCAGAAAAAAGGCTCCTAGTAGCCCCATAGGTAGAATATAGGTAGCAACATCAGTCCTTTGTATCCAGAGTACCTGGACTGATGTTCACCTTATGCAAGTAGACATTGGAATATTTGTCCTAGCAAAATATCCCTTGGCCTCATGCCAGATGTGCACTGTCTGTCTCATTGAAAATAGGCCTCTCAGCAGATAGAATCTTTTGATTGATTGTGCCCCTTGATGGTCCTGGAAACAGCTCCAGATTCAAGCAAAGGAATTGGAATAGCACTTTTCTGACTGCTCCACAACGTTCACCATCACAAGTTTGACATAATTTTGGCTCTTGTGCTCTGTGTGTTTTCTTCTGTTATGAAACAGTTCCCATGATCTGTTAGCCATAGCTTTTCAGGACCTTTGACACATTCCAGTTAGCTATCTGGTTTGCCCAAGCCCTAAATTCCTACCTCAGTGGGAGAATCTTTAAGGAACATATCCTCTTCTGATATCATTTTCTAAAGGCCATGTAGTCCAGAGTGCTCTAGGCCTTGTTTGAGAAATAGCCTGTATCTTTGGGTCTGAAACCCAATAACTAACTATGCTGAGTATACTGCTACACTGAAGTTTCTGCTTACTTAGGTAGTTACTTAGGTATTTACCACTGTAAGTGGCACAACATGCACTTATGAACTCCTTTGTCCCTCTGGCTGGCCAGTGTCTGACTACCTGCTCCACACTTTTGTATGTTCTTTTATCTCTGTTTCATTAACATCTGTTTTTTGTATACCTATGAAAATCTTTAAAACATCAGCTTTTCAGCAATGGTGATGTTACCATCTGTATCAGGCTCGTGGTCCTACAAATGACAAAGAATGTAGTCATGAACTAAGGGAAGAGATTAGGAGAGATTTATTGGAAATAGGAAGAGGAAGAATAGTGCTCAGATTCCAAAAGGGGTCTGGAGCAGGTGGCTTGGATCCTCAAGCCAGTGCTAATTGCAGATAAACAGAGCACAGGGTTTGCTCAGTTGTTTAGTGGCCACCTAGCACAGCTGGCTCTGTGGATTTAAAATGACCAGTTGGAATTCAGACTTCTGTGCAAGTTCTTCAATGTGTAGGTTTTATGGGAAACTGAGATCTTAGAAAAAACATTGGTAAACTTGCATTATAATTCCTTGAACCTCAGGAACTTAGTAGGGTGAGGCTGCACCTCCTTTTAGAAGGGAAAGGGCTACATTCCATGTTGCTGAGGAAGTTCCTTCTTGGCCTAATGTCCTACTTCACTGTCTGATTTTAATTCCCATCCACATGGCCCTTTCCATAGCTAGCAGCCTTACTCATGAGCTCACCAAATAAACTATTTTCTACCATATCATGCGGTGGTCCTATGGTCTGCAGAGCTCCAGGAAACCCCAGGTTTAGGAAACATCCAGTCAGGATGGAACTCTGTAATGTCTCTGGTTGAAATAGAAAAAACAATCCAAATTTTATAATCCAAATCTAAAAGTTTAAATTAGTCAAACCAATCTTGAGAAAAAGACAAAAGCAGGAGACATACAATATAGAATTTCAAGTTATACTACAAAGCTCCACTAATAAAAACAGCATGGTACTGGCACAAAAGTAGATACATAGATTAATGAAATAGAATCAAAGACAAATACAGAATCCCATACAATTTTAGTTATCTGATCTTTAACAAAGGTGCTAGAATGAAAATCTAAAGAAAAGTTAGCCTGTTTTACAAATGGTGCTGGGAAAACTAGTTATTCACAGGCAGAGAAAGTAGTCTAGAGCCACATTTCTCATACCTTAATGAACTCCGATTAAAATGGGTCAAAGGCCCAGGTATACAAAGAGGAACACTGAATCTTCTGAAAGACAAAGCTAGGTAAAACACTTTAAGACACAGGCATAAGTAAGGACTTTCTGAAGAAAACCTAACTTACATGATGAATGAGTCCAGGAATCAAAAAGTGGGTTTATATCAGATTAAAAACTTCTATACACTAAAGAAAATAACCAACAGAGTGAAAAGACAACCTAAAAAGTGGGGGGAAATTTTGCCAGCTACTCCTCTGATAGAGGACTAATATCTTGAATATATGAATAGCTCAGAAAAATTAGAGAGAAAAAAGAAAAGAAACCCAACCAAAAAGTGGGCAATTGAAGTGAATAGATACTTCTCAAAAGAAAAGAAGTACAAAAGGCAAAAAAATGCATTGACAAATGCCCAGTATTTTTTTATTTGTCTGAGAATGAAAGAAAGGACAGAACAAAACAAATCAGAGCAGAACAATGTAAGCAACACAGCGCTTCACAAGACAACTGGATATTAACAGTAGCTACCATAATGTCTCTTTTCTTTGAAATACTTGGGCATATCTTCCTTCATGCACAATAATATCAAACAGAACAAAATAGTATAAAACCATTCAAAAGAGTGAAAGTATTACATGTCATTCAAAACCAAATAAGAGAAAATGAACAATGGCTACTATAGTATCTCATTTTCCATAAAAAATTTTATACTGTCATACATATTAAAATCCAATAAGACACAACAAGACAACCCATGGAAATAGAAGAACAAAAGCATGGTAGCACTTCAAAGTGAGATGATATTAAACCAGCAATGGCTGCCATGATGTCTTGTTTTCTTCAAAATAGCTGTTGATACCATGGCATATAATAAAATCAAACAAAACAGAATAAAACCATTCCAACCAATGAATGAAAACATTATAAGGCTTCAAAGCAATGTAATGGGGAACTATGATTACTATAAAATCTTATGTGCACTTACCATTTCTTAGACTAGGGAGACTATATGGTATTTATACCTCTAAGTTTGATTTACTTCACTTATGAGTATGGACTCAAGTTGCATCCATTTATTTATAAATATCTCAATGTGATCATTCTTTATAGCTGAGTAGGACTGCATTGTATAAAAATAGCACAATTTTTTTATCCATTCCTCAGTTGATGGGCACTTAAGTTATTTCAAAGATCTGGCTATTACAAATTGTGCTGCATGGTTCACTACTATACTGCCTTGATGTCTTATGTCTTCATTCATTGGTTTGAATGATTTTATTCTGCTTTGTTTGATCTTAATATATGTGATCATATGAATAGTTACTTTGAAGACAAGACAGTATGGTAGCCAGTGTTAATTTAATATCATCTTGCTCTGAAGTCCTACCATACTTTTGTTTACCTATTTATTACCTTTGGTTCTATCATGTTGTGTGTTACTGGATTTTAATATACATGATAGTAAAAACAAAATTTTTATGAATAATGAGATAATATAGCAGCCATTGTTCATCTTCGGTTATTTGCTTCAGAATGTCTTGGAATACTTCCATTCTCTTGAGTTGTTTTATTCTACTTTGTTATGTTTGACACTATTGTGTGTGAAGCTAAGCTCAACTATTTCAAAGCAAGAGACATTATGATAGCTACTGTTAATATCCAATTGTCTTGTTTTGAAGTGCTGTTTTTTACATTGTTCTGTTCTGATCTGCTTAGATCTGTCTTCTTTTGTTTTATTCTCTTTAAAATAAAAAAAATTGTGCTGCTATAAACATGGGTGCACATATATCACTGTGGTATGATGTTTTCAGTTCTGGGAATATGCCTAGGAGTGGAATAGCTGGGTCCTATGGGACTTCCAATTCCAGCTTTTTGAGGCATCTCCAGACTGACCTCCACAGTGGTTGCACCAGTCTTCATTCCCACCAACAGTGCAGAAGAGTTCCTTTTTCCCCACCACCTCTCCAGTATTTGTTCTTGGTAGTTTTCTTGATTCTGGCCATTCTTTATGGAGTGAGATGGAATCTCAATGTGGTTTTAATTTGCATTTCCGTAATAACTAATAATGCTGAACATTTTTTCATGTGTTTATTTACCATTTGTATTTCTTCACCTGATAACTGTGTATTCATCTCGGATGCCCATTTTTGCATTGGGTATTTGAATTTTGGAGTCTGATTTTTTTTTTTAATTCTTTATATGTTCTAGACAGAAGTCCTTTGTCTGAGGGACACTTCACTTTGATTTTTTTTCCCACTTTGTGGGTTTTCTTTTCACTATGCTGCAGATTTCTTTCAACAAGCAGAAACTCTTTAATAAGATGTGATCCCAGTTATTGATTCTGGGAAGTATTTCCCGTGCCTTTTGATTCTTGCTCATGAATTCTCTACCTGACCCCTATGTCTTCAAGATTTTTACCTACTTTGTCTTCCAACATATTTAGTGTTTCTGTTTTAATATTTAGATTTTTGATTCATTTAGATTTTAGTTTAGTGCATGGTGATAGGCATGGGTCTAGTTTTAATTTTTGGCATATGGAGAACCAGTTTTTACAGCACCATTTATTAAAAAGACTATCGTTCTTCCAATGAATGTGCTTGGCTCCTTTTTCAATGATAATGTGGCCGAATAAGTTTATAGTGGCAATTGTATGTTCTATTCTATTGCATTGATCTTGAGGTCTATTTTTTTTCCAATACCGTGTTGATTTTATTACAGTAGCCTTGTACTATAATTTTAAGTCAGGGATTATGACACCTCCTGCCTTGGCTTTGTTGCTTAGAATTACCTTTGCTATTCTAGGTCTCTTCTTCTTCCAGATGAATTTTAGGAGTGATTTCTCTAGATCTATGAGGTATGTTAGTGGTATTTTCATTGGGATTGCATTGAATCTGTGTAGCAATTTTGGGAGAATGGCCACTTTCACAATGTTTGTTCTTCTATCAATTAACAAGAGATGTCTTTCCATCTTCTGAGGTCCTCTTCAATTTCTTTTTCAGGGTATTGTAATTTTTCCCTGTATAGCTGTTTTACTTCTTTCGTTAGATTAATTCCTAAGTATGTCATTTTTATTTTGGATGCTAGTGTGAATGTGAAGGGTGTGGCTTCTCTTATTTCTCTCTCAGTGATTTTGTTGTTAATGTATAGGAATGGTATTGATTTTTGGGAATTGACTTTGTATCCAGCTATGTTACTGAATTTATTTATTATATCTAGGAGTCTTTCAATGGAGTTTTGGGAGTCTTCTATGTAGAGTATTATGTCATCTGCAAATAATAATAATTTAACTCCCTCTTTTCCTATCCTTATACCTTTTATTTATCTTTTTTGTCTAATTGCTTTGGCTAGTATTTCCAGTGCTACATTGAATAGGAGCAGTGATAAGGGACATTCTTGTCTTGTGCCTGATTTTAGGGTAAAGGTTTTCAGTTTTTGGCCACTTAATATGATGCTGGTTGTTGGTTTGTCATAGATGGCCTTTATGATATGGAATAAAGTCCATCTATTCCAATTGTCTATAAGTTTCTTATCATGAATAAGTGTTGGACCTTATCAAAAGCTTTTTTGCATCCATAGAAATGATCATGTGATTTTTATTTTTGGCTCTATTGATATGGTGGATTACATTTCTTGATTACCATATGTTGAACCATCCTTTCTTTCCTCACATGAATCCCACTTGGTTATGGTGTATAATCTTCTTGATGATTTCCTGGAGCATTCTGTTTGCCAATATTTTAATGAGATTTTTTGCATCTATGTTCAGTAGGGAGATTGGCCTTTGGTTCTTTTTTGTAGTTTGTTCTTTCTCAGGGTTTGGTACTAGAGTAATATTTGCTTCCAGGAATGACTTAGGGAGAATTGCTTCCCTTTCAATTTCATTGAAGAGTTTGAGGAATGTCGGCATTATTTCTTTTTTGTATTTCTTCTCGAATTCCACAGTGAATCCATCCTGGCCTGGGCTCTTCTTTGTTGGTAAGGATTTAATTACATTTTCAATTTCATTAATAGAAATTGGGGTATTCAGCAGTTTTACATCTTCTGGATCCAGCTTTGGTGGTACATATGTTGCTAGGAATCTTTCTATTTCTTCTCTGTTCACGAACCTATTAGAGGTTTTCAAAATAGGTGCTGATGATCTTCTGTATCTCCACAGAGTCTGTAGTGATTTCACCCTTTTTATTCCTTGTTGCATGAATTTCAGATTATTCTTTCCTTTTTTAAAAATAACAGTGGCTAGGGGCTTATCAATTTTATTTATTCTTTCAAAGCAGCAACTCTTTGATTCATTGATTCTTTGTACTGTTTTCTTAGTCTCTATTGCATCAATTTCTGCTCCAATCCTTATAATTTCCACCCTTCTTTTGGCTTTGGGCTTGGCTTGCTCTTATTTTTCTAAATGTTTGAGATGTAGTGTCAGGTTGTTTATTTGTGTTTGTTTTGTTTTCCCAATGTGGGAACTCAGTGCAATATATTTTCCTCTTAGAACCACTTTCATTGCATCCCACAGATTATGGTAAATTGTATTTGTATTTTCATTTGCTTGTAGATATACTTAATTTGTTCTTTAATTTTCTCTGTGACCCACTGATTTGTCAAGAGTGTATTATTCAATTTCCATGTGTTTGTGGGGTTTTTGCATTTTCTTTTATCATTAATTTCTAGTTTCATGGCACTATGATGTGATAACATGCATGGGATAGTTTCAATTCTTTTGCATTTGCTTAAATATGTTCTGTGGGTTAGTATATGGTCTATTTTAGAGAATGTTCCATGTACTGCTGAGAAGAATGTATATTCTGATTTTGTTGGGTGGAACACTCTGTATACATCTCTCAAATCCATTTGTTCACAGGTATGACTCAGTTCTGTTATTTGTTTGCTAATTTTCTGTCTAGTTGATCTATCCCCTTGTGTCAATGGTGTGTTAAGGTCTCCTGTTATAATTGTGTTATTGCCTATTTGATTTTTCCTTTCTGTTAATACTTTCTTTGTGTATTTGGGTGCTCTGAAATTTGGTGTATATATATTTAAGATTATTATCTCTTTCTCTTGCAGTTTTCCCCTAACAAGTATGTAGTGACCTTCTTTATCTCTTTGGATCATTCTTGGTTTGAAGTTCAGATTGTCTGCAAACAGAATAGCTATGCCTGCTTCTTTTTTGGGGGATTCCTGTTGCATGAAGTATTGTTTTCCATCCTTGGACTTTTACTCTATGAGTTTCCTTTTGGGTTAGATGGGTTTCTTATAGACAGCATATAGTTGGATGTTGTTTCTTGATCCATTCTGCCAGTTTGTTTCTTTTAATTGCTGAATTGATGCCATTTACATTAATAGTTATAATTGTTATACATTGATATATTTTTGACATGTTATCTTTCTGCTGTTGCTTCTTTACCTTTTCACTCTGTTTAATTGTCTGCCTCCACCTAGTGTTTTTTTTTTTTTTCCTATGTGTATCTACAATGTCTTTCAGTATTCTTTGCAGGGTTGGTTTGGTGATCATGAAGTTCTTCAGCTATTCTTTGTCATGGAAGTATCTTATATCTCCATGCATTTTGAAGGACAGTTTTGTAGGGTACAGCAGTCTGGGTCAGAAGTCATTTTCCTTTACGATCTGAAATACTTCACTCCATGTTCTTCTTGACTTCATTGTTTGTGTTGAGTAGTCTACTGTGATTCTGATAGGTTTTCCTTTATAGGTGATCTGTCTTTTCTCTCTAACAGCTTTAAATATTTTATTGTTATGTTGGATTTCTCAGATGGTGATTATTATATGTCTGGGTGTACTTTTGGTTATGACTATTTTCCTGATTCTTTGTTTTGAAAGATCTTTCCTGTTCACTAACTGCAATCTTGTCTTCAAGGTCTGATATTCTATCTTCACCTTTGTTGTGATGGTTTTGGCAACTTTCAATAGAACTTTTGATTTCCTGTATATCTCTTCAAATCTGCTTCATGCATTCTGTTTGTGTTTTATATTGTTCATTCAGGGTTTACATCTTTTTTGCATTGTCCCTCTAATTTTTTAACTATGTCTTCTTTAGGTGTGTTCCGCATTTCTTTCATTACATTTATCATTTCTTCTTTTACCTGGGAGATTATTTCTGATTTGAATTCTTTTATAGCTTTCTGGAGTTATTTCTTTATTTTATTTGATATCATTTCAGGCATTTCAGGTGTATGGCTTATATTTTCTTCTATGTACATGGCTCCTAGGCTTTCTTGGGGTGGGCTGTAGGTTTGAGATTGCATTTTGGTCTTTTGTTTTGTCATTTTCCTGTATTTCTGGGTTTCAGGTAATGTTCCAAAGCTTCCCCCAGGTATGTTGTAAATCACCTTGTGTGCCCTCGGCTTATGGAACTGAATAGAGGTCACTCAGCATGGCCCATTCAGGCTCACAGGACCTCTCTTGCCCCCTCCATTGGTTCAGGAAACCAGGTGGCCTCCTAACCACTGGAAGTGATGGTCTGGAGCTCTCCCTGAGTGAGCGCACATGAACTGGAACTCACCTTGTGTGTCCTCAGCTCCCCAGATTGAAAGCAACTGTCCAGTATTTTTTGGCATTAGGGAAATATACATCAAGACAATAAACCAAGAACTGATATTCCATCTTTTTTTATTTAAAGTGAAAAAAAACAGGTAAAGAGTAGAGATAATACAGAATTTTAAAAAAAGATAAACAGTAAGAAATCACTAGTTGATAAATTACATGTTGTCCTCTTAGAAATAGTTGTTCAAGTTACAAAATTAAAGCATACAAAATAGATATTCAAACAGTGAGACTGTAAACAGCTGTGCATGCGTGAGTCTCTACATGTCTTTCTATAAACTTAAAGCTTTAAAATATTACTGAGATAAAGTAATAATTCCTAAATAAATATGTCTGAGGATTTACAGACTTATTTTTTTTTAATTTAAAGAGAAACAAAAGCATGTAAAAGGTAGAGTTAATACAAAATTCCAAAAAAAAGATAAACAATGAGAAATCACTAGTTGATAAATTACATATTGTTCTCTTAGAAATAGTTGCTCAAGTTACAAAATTAAAGCATACAAAGTAGATAAACAGTGAGAGTGTAAACAGCTATGCATGCATGAATGTCTGCATGTATTTCTATAGTCTCTGTATTACAGGGAAGAACAAAACTTAGCAAGACAAAACAAAACAAATTCCTATAAAAACATGAAACCAAAAAGTCATATAAAACCATAGTACAAGGTGACCTACAATGATTACTGTGTTGTTTCTTATTATCTTCAATAGAATGTCTACATCATCAGGCATAATTGAATATAGCAGTATAATTGAGTATATCAGTAAATAATAATAGTAAAAATAAAACATTGTAGACAGTATAAAACTTCAAAGGCAGGTAGCAATCAAAACTAGTCGATTTTCTAGTGCATCTTGTCATCTTAAGGGCAGTTGCCTATACTCTCAGACTTGATACTATCAATCAGAACAGCTTTGAATAAAATCTATCAATACAAAACCACAATCAAACAAACCAGATTCGATTATGATCAATCGTGGTAAAACAGTGTAGGTTGTACAGAGCTTTAGATTAAGTTAATAGGAAATTAAGGGTAATTACCATACTATATCCTGTTATTTTCAGGATTACTGTCTGTGCCCTCTAATCTAGTACAGGTAGAATGACTGGAGCAGAATATAATACATCTAAGCAGAGTAGTGTGAGTAATGTGGGCTTTTAATCCTGATGCACTATTAACAATATAGTGTATCAAGGCCATCTATGTTAGAGTTTCTAGTTATCCTTCTCTGCCTCATTTCTGCCATGCTATATTCCTGCCTTCATTTGTCTACTTTTCTCCTTCATTCTACTGCCTGTCCCACTCATTGAGGCCTTTCTGCCACTGTTTCTAAAATCCTGGGGTTTTTTTTCTCTAGAATGTCCTTCAGTATTCTCTGTAGGGTTGGATTGGTGGGCACAAACTCTCCCAGGACCTCTTTGTCATGGAAGCATCTTGTTTCTCCATCAACTTCTAGTGACAGTTTTGCAGGTTACTTCAATGTGGGCTGGAGGTTATTCTCTTTCAGGGCTTTGAATACTTCACTCCAAGCTCCCCTTGATCTGATGGTCTGTGTTGAGAAGTCAGCCATGGTCCTGATGGGCTTACCTTTATAGGTAATCTGTTTCTTTTCTCTGACAGCTTTTAATATTCTGTTTTTATATTGAATTTCTGGCATCTTGGTTATTATATGTGTGGGTGTAGATCTGTTTTGGTTGTAGGTGCCTGGGGTTCTGTATGCCTCACACAACTGACTGTCATTTTCTTTTCCAATGTTTGGGAAGTTTTCCTTAATTATTTCCATGAATAGCCTTTGTAATTCGCCTGTATGTATTCCTGCTTCTTTGTTCACATTTCTTATTCTTAAACTGTAGATTCTCTTGTCATCTTCTAGCCTTTGTATTGTTACTGCCTGTTTCCTTGTTATTTTTAAGAGATCTTCCCTTTCATCATCACACACTGCCAACTAATCTTCAAGTGTTGATAGTCTATCCTTAGTTTCTTTTAAGGTCTTTTGCCAGTTTTCAATTGAGGTTTTAATTTCCTGGTAGTCTCCTTGAATCTGCTTCATGTATTCTATATTTTTTTTATATTCTTTATCGAATGTTTCTCTCCTTTTTTTGTGTTCCTCCCTTCTTCCATCTGTATCATCCTGAGAGATGCTTCCTGAGAGCATTTCTTTTATTACTCTACTCATATCCTGCTTTACCTGATTTAATATTTCAGTTTTGAGATCGTCTACAAGGTACAGAAGATATCTCTTAATGTCCATTGAAGCCATGTTTGATGTGTGTTTGCCGCCCTCAGTCTCCCTTGTTTTTCCTTCTCCTGGTTCATTGTTCTCAGGGTTCTGGGCTGGGGGGCTCCTCCCACCTCTCTCTCCTGTCATAGCCCTGGCTTCCTCCACACAGATTACAGTGTAGGTCCCAGCCCCCTTCCCTGTTGGCCACAGTTCCTCTGAAGCACACTGGTGAAGGACCTCTGCCCTCTCCTGCCTGCTCTTGTCACTGAGGTATAAGCAGGCTGTGTATGTCTGCCCCTCCCCACCAGGCCAACCAAACTTCAGGGGCCTTTCACCCAGTTAGTGCGCGATTTTGGAAGGCTCATTGGGTCCCGGCCAGGGGCATGGCCCAGTGCAAGCAAATCCCATGTATCTTCTCTGGTGAGGGAGCAACCAACTGAAGTCACTGTCACTCCCAGTTTAGGCTCCTCCTACCTGATTCCAACATGTTGGCCATTTGGTCATGCCCCTCCCATGTGGTGGGGCCTCGTTCCCAGCACTGACTGTGGATTAATGAAAGTCCCTTCGCTGACTCCGTTCTCCCTTGGGCTCACCAAACTTTTTATGTTTTAATTTCTTCCTGTGTCAAGAGGATCCATCTCCCCCTGTCTGAGTCTCTCCAGGGTGCTTTATTCTGACGTATGAGTTGTTTCTCCTGGGAGGCTTTGTATTTTGTTGCTGACTGATAGACCATCTTGTCTCTGATATTCCATCTTATTCCACTAAGAAAGGCCATCATCAAAGACAGAAAACCTGAGAAATGTTGGTGAGGATGTGAGGAAAAAGGAAATCTACTAAACTGTTGGTAGGCATTTAAACCAATACAGTCAATATGGTATCTTTATGGAGATTCCTAAAAAAATTAAAAATAAAAATTGCATTTGAGTCTGCAGTACTTCTGTGTATCTTCCGTCAAGAGTTAAAGTCACCTTATTACAGTGATACATGAATACTCATATTTAGAGCAGTGCAATTTATAATAGATAAATCATTTTTTAGTCTATTTCAAAGAGAATAGGAAAACAAAATTTGAAAACACATCAATCAGGGCAACAATGGTACACACATTGTGCATTGTCATCTCCAAATCATTCACACAGAGCAAAAGACATCAGCATTCAGTGGTCTGAACAATACTGGCAATAGGTAGAGGGGCAGGGGGATTATAAATATCAAAACAATATTTATATACAATTTCCCCAAAATGAATATAATTTTTATATTATTCAAACTTACACTAATAAAAAGTGAATTAAACAAAAGTTCCTTTGATACCAAGACATACTGCACATCACAGGGATTCAAGGCTAACCCACAGGAGAGCTGAGGCCTCTTGTCCTCCTCAGAAGCCTGAGCAGGGGCAGGTAAAGCCATTGTATGTTGTGTCACCAAGCACAGTGCTGGAGTCTGCTGTCTATCTTCACGTGTTTTGGGGTAGGGTTAAGTCAAGCAGAGCAAGGAGCACACTTCAAAAAAAGCATAGTGAACCACATGCTTGGAAGCCATCACACAATGGTTTTATAGACACCTATAGATTCCCCCCAACCACACACACACACACACACACACACACACACACACACTCCGCTATGAAAGTGTTTTGGAAGGTTTGGCCTAGGACCTACTTAGGTATCTATCCCTGGGAAGAGGAGTGCAGGACACCTTTCACCTGCCTGCACTAATATTTATCCTCCCTTCATCTCTCCTTGCATTTTCACATGCAATAGCAGCAACACTTGCACTCTCCTTGTCTTTGTTTTTCTGAAATGCCAATAACAATACTAGGGGAAAAATGGGAACATATGTGCATACTGATATTTTCAACCTTCTCCTATCCATTCTATACCCATTTGCTCTTTTCTTTTTCCTCATGAGCTTTTACTGCTCTCATCCCTTCTTCTGAGTCTCACAACAGAACTTCTGTGACCAGACTCCTGCAGGCCAAAGTCATGCCTGTCCAGGCAACCCAGTATGGGAAATGCCTGTGGTGTAGGTTGGGGTATCAAGGCCAGAGCCAGGATTCATGGTCTCCCTCAGCAGGGTGGGACCTAGACCTTGTGACTCCTAGTGCAGGTATGTGCCTGATGCTCAAGGTTGCTCTACATGATTTGGGGCTAAGAAAGTGGGATTTATACACAATAGCTTTGCACAAAAAAGTTCCTTTCTGACAACCATTTCCTCATCTACCCTTGATTAAAATAAATCTTGAATATATGTAAAAACAAACTAATTCAGAAAAAAATTAACATACAAACAAAGAATGAAGTTCTTGTGTATGTACTGCTAAAGTTCAAAGTTATTTTAGTAATTAGTATAAATTGTGTGAGGATTAGAAGTAGCTTAACAGTAGGGTACAGTTTTAATAGGCATAAGTTTATTGGGGAAAGAATCAGAGAATTAAGATGCAATTTCATATGTTAAATCATGGGTAAGTCATAGCTGTAGGTTGGTGACAGATGTAAGATTTAATGAAGACCAACAAAATTAGGCTGGAGGTCCAGCTTCATGGTACAGTGCACACTCAGCATGTGGGAGGCTCAGGGTTCAAGCCTCAGCAACCCCTCCCAAAATCAACAAATGTTCATAAAAAATATGGAATTATAAATAATATTATATAATTAGTTACTTTAATTCTACAAAAAAAGATAGACTCCCAACTTAACATGGCTACACTTATACTTGTTTTTGTTTTACAATTATGTGAAAATCTAATGTGAATCCTGTAGAAACCAGAATTCCAAGCCAAATACTTCTGTTCTGAACTACTCAGGAGACAGATCTGAGAACTTAGCAAGACTGTGTCTCAAGACAAACAAAAAGGCCTGGGTTCAATCTTCAGGATTGAAGTAAAAAAGAAGCTATGTTTTGAATTTAGAATTTGGGGCTTTTCCCAGCACAGTCTTCTTAGCCTATTCTGAGCAGTGGCAGTCAGCAGCAGCCCCCAGTCTGCTGTGCAGCTGTGGGGAAAGTGACACTCTAAAGCAGACTGTCTTGCTCAGTTACGACCTTCTGCAGGGTAGGGATGTATTTTGTCTACCACAATTGTCAACTTATAGTGAATTTAGGGATGTGACTCCCAGCATAGGGAGCCATCAGAATGAGTCACGGCCATTGCTTGACCAAGTTGCTTTCCATAAAAGCTTGGGCGATTTCTTTCTCTTGATGACTCTCCTTAGGCACACCATTCATTAAAGGTTGTTCTGCACTATGATCTCATAATATTCTTGATCAGAAGACCAGGGGCTCACTGAGAATCTATGGATGCTGCAAGCAGAGGTTCTTTTATGTCCTGTGTCCTCATTGACTTTGAAGGGCTGGGGCCAAGATATTGGCTATCCTCTTAGCCCATCTGTCTCTCTAATTTTTGGTCTCTAACTCTCAGTTGTTGAACATCCAGAAGAAAAGATTGATAACAATACATCGTATTGGAGGCAGTTAACATCACTATCTTAGCTAAATATGAAACACCTTAGAACATTAAATGAAATGTATTTTCTATTATCCATGGATATTTCAATATTTGAATACCTATAGAGGGTCAACATTTATATATTTTATGTAGAAAGTCAGAAATCAAAACCATAAACAACATTATAGCATGACAATCATGACGCTTTCTAAAATATCAGGAAATAAAATAAAATATATGGATTTTCATTTTGAGATAAAATACTCATTTTAGTCAAACTTCCCTATCTAGTACATAAGAAGCTTTGATCTAACTGATTGACCTTTAGTGGAATGTGAATCTCATAAGTTTTTGGTACCAGCAGATGTCTGAATATGAAACAAAATTTTATAACCATAAACAATCTCTGTGTTACATTTTGGAAAAACAGTACATCTGGAAGCAGGAATACATTAATATATCATGAGGTTAACAACAATCATTTGTCATAACCATATGGAACCTTTGTATCCAAGCATTTTTAAATCAAAAACCTTATTGTATTATTTCTTTTGATGGTGACCAATGTGAACATATTACTATAACATACTTTATAACTTTAGTTGGGCTATTTCCCAAAAGGCTATACAGATCACTGGGGCCTCCAATCAATAAACAAGAACTGGTTAAAAATGTAACCAGGCAGCTGCTTTCTTATTTATTAGTCAGATTTCTGTGCAATAATCCCAACCCCAAGGGATTTTGTTTACTCATATTAATAAAAAGTAAATATATTTTAAAATTGACTTATTTTTTATGAATGATGAAAAGCCTAATCATAACATTTAACTCATTAGCTTTTTTAAATAATGAGACTCTCAAGTGCATAATAATCAACAAAAAAATTATGTTCATATATCCAGTTTCTGTGTCATTTGGACCACTGGTCAACCCAGGTGGAAGCATGCCTTATAAATCTGTAACTCAAATGAACTTTTGATCAAATGATCCAAAAATGCAGAAGAAAAAGAAAAAAATAAGAATTATTGAGCTCATAAAAAAAGGAACAGCTGTTTACAGAGCAGACAAATGGACAAACATGGATGGACGATCTAATAGATGATCTGTGCAGATTCAAACAGACATAGAATCAAGCACACAGCTTGTTGGATCCATGAGAATTCTCTAAGTTCCCAGGGAGCTATTTATTGCACCCCTTTGTTGAACTAGTTTGTTTCTTACACCCCGTGTTTTTAGGGCTGGAACACCTGTTCACCTCTAGCACCCCCATGCCCTCGAGTCGTTTCTCAGGTGCTCCATTCCACTTGGGCACTCCTCTATCGCACTTGTGCTTTCAGCACCATGGATCTGAATGATCACTAGCTCTTTGAGTCACAACGACTGCTTACAAACAGTCTGTACAAACAGGAAAGACAGACTGACACACATCTTACACATCAGAGTGCACTCAATGATATTTTCAGCCAAAATTACAATAATTTTTTACAAATTTATAATTTATTACTATAAATTGACTAGTCATATTTATCATAGGTCAATTAGCAGTGATCTTGTATAAGAGGATTTAGTAAGGACAAAATCTTATGTATAATTAACATATATTTTTGTGTTTTATCTTAAGAAAACTAGTAACTTGTGTGTCCCTTTCTTCCATGAAACTTTCAGTTTGGTTATCTCTATATACTCATCACCTGTTTAGACCTCTGGTTTTGATTTTGGTTACCATCTCCTGGCATCCTAGTTCAATTACAGTCAGTTTAGCTTCATCTTTTTCTGTCAGTTGTGTAGTTTCTGAGGCATCACTGTCATAGGACTGAGCATCAGCTTCTTTAGAGAGGCTTGGATTCATGATAACAGTGTGCTCTGGCACCCAGATATGCCAGTTCACATTTCCTGGAAAAGCATAAGCATACACGCAACCTCAAGCATACACTGGACTGAGTGCATTTATTGTCCAATATGAAGATCTTTCCAATGGACTCTTTTTAGCCTTTATTTGATTGCATTATCTTTCTGCTGTGGTAGTTACATCCTTAGTAGAAATTAGAAGTTTTTAAATAGTATATACTGCCAAGTGAAATATATTATGAGGTGAACTCTTCCTTTTGTCTTTTGAGATTTAAGTTGTGAGCACATTTAACTATTTTTAGAACTGAAAATTATAGATTTTTTTTGATAAGGTACAGAGAAAAGAACTGCATTTTGTACTTAGACACCTTGCTCTTGCTGTTTTGTACTTAGACACCTTGCTCTTGTGTTCCTGCTCTGGCCTGGAGGCACCACTGTTGTTGGGGTCTGCAGTGTAAACTTTTGATGCATAAAGCACAGGCACAAGCAATGCAGGAAAACCAGGGTGACTTGGGTGGGCCAGAGTCCTGTCCCACTTCTCCAAAAATACGTCCCTCCTTCTGGGCCCCAGGCCTAGTGCTGCAGTATTGTCAGCAGTGGGCCAGCCATTGAAAGGCTTGGCAGGCCCTGATGGAGTTCACTTCCCAGCAAATAGGTGGCAGGGCTACAAATTGGAGTTCACTCCTCAGCATACAGGAGGCAGCACTACAAACCCCAGCTCTGGGGCACAGATTCCACCTTACCAAGCCAGGCCAGGCCAAGCCCAGGGAAAGTTCAATGTGCCTTACACCATCTATATGTGTTTTTAGAGGCACAAGTCTGGAATGACTTTAGATGCTAGTGGCTAGAAATCAAATCTAGGGATGGTTTTCTCACCCATTGAAAGAATTTTCCTACATGCCCTTGTGGCTGCTATTCTAACTTTATCACTAATGACTCAAAACAAGTGAACTGCATGTGGCAGCAAAGGCACTCTTTGTATCCCTCTCAGTTAAATCAATTTAGCATTTTTACTAGAGTAAGAAACATTATTCACAACTTGGAACTATAGTTGTCACATGCAGAGGCCATGCCACAGGCCAATGGCATTGGGCAATAACTGCAGCATTTGTTCCTGTGTCTAAAAGCCCTTTAAATGCTTTATCAATTTTATCTTGGGGTCATTCTGCTTAATCCATTGAGCCCAGTAAGTATCAGAAGATCCAAAATCCTTAGGTAACCTTTCCTTATTTATAGATTTCCCAGTTTTTGTCAAGGGAAGAATAACCAATTGAGCAATGCAAGAATCTGGGGAGATTTGAAGAGTGTTTTGAGTAGATTTAACTGTAACCTTGATTTCCCCTTGCAACTAAATCAAGCAACATTATTTCTTTATCTCTTGACTAGGTCAAACTCCAAGCTCAGTGGAGCTCTTTGTTCTCTCCCCTGCTTGGCACTTGATTTTAAAATAGTGCTCCAGCCACTTTCCTCCTGACCATCCTAATAAGCACACAATCATCTTTTTAATCAACACCCAAAAACAGAGTAAATACTGGAATCAAGCATACAAGAACAAGTTCCATATACATTTGTGATTCTTTGGAAGGTATTTGTCCTTTTGTCCAACAATTGGTAAAACTGATACTTTTTTTCCTATTGGTTTCTTATAAAACAATTTTCCCTTTGAATTCTCTTAAGCCTGTTTCTCTTTCGCTTCTCTCAAGCCTATCTGCCTTTCATTACTCATTCACTGCTCTCCCCTGTTGCATGCAAATGAGAAGTGTCCCCTCACCCACTGTTTCTTCTTATGCTGGCCCATGTCTGAAGCAGAAGCTATAGACTGTGAGCTCTGTGATGGACTCAAAACTGAAGGAATCAGATTCTAAGTTCAGAACATCTCAGGGGAAATGACTTTTTCTATGCTATGTGCCTTTTAAAGATTTTTTCCAAGTCTTTCCCAATTATCAATATCTATCATGCCTGTCTCAGGAAAACATGGATTATATTTGGTTACCACTTGCAACATTTTTGCTAGGTCTTTCTGTGGCACACAAGCCCCTGAGCATTTAAGTACCCTTGGAGCAAGTGCAAGTATCTTTGCTCTTCTGCTGAAATCCCTGGCACTATTTTTACTCATGGATAAAACAGTTTGTTCACAGTGGGAAGACTCACACTTGTTCTTCCCTCTGTTCCACCAGTGTCTCCTGTGACTTGTTTTTCATCCTTTGAAGAACTCTTCCATATCCATGCTTTCCACCATGGGTGGAATTAGTCAGGCTAAAATTCCTAGTCCAAGGATTACAGGTTCCTGTTCCACGTGCCAGTTTTCTGGGACCTGGCCTGGATCTGCACCCTCCCATCAGAGTGTATGGTGAAGGCTCAAATAAATGAGATAAGCTTTATGATTTTAGGGCTCCAGGAGGATCAAAGCCCTCTGCAGAGTTCCAGGACTCTGGTGGCTGAGACAGGGGATGCCTCTGAGCAGCCCATATGTATTCTTTTTTTCAAACAAGGCAGGAAAGTGAACAGACCTTGGGAGTGTTCAAGACTTTGTAAGTAATGAATTATGTTAACAAGGAGAAGAATCTTAGGAGAAGATCTCCATGTTGCATTTCACTACAGTGGTGAATTGCCTGTGGCTGTTTCATTTATTTAATTGTAGTTGGAGCCAGCTGTCCTCAGCCATTATCTTACCTTGTCCCAGCCATGCAGCAGCCCAGCCCTGTTGAATTTCCAGTTTCAAAGGCTCCCAACATATGGTTGGGGTGGAACACTTATCTTGCATGCACAAGGCTCTGGATTTGATACCCAGCACAGCAAGAAGGAGAAGGAGAAGAAGGAGAAGAAGGAGAAGAAGGAGAAGGAGAAGAAGGAGAAGAAGGAGAAGGAGAAGAAGGAGGAGGAGGAGGAGGAGGAGGAGGAGGAGGAGGAGAAGAAGAAGAAGAAGAAGAAGAAGAAGAAGAAGAAGAAGAAGAAGAAGAAGAAGAAGAAGAAGGAGAAGGAGAAGGAGAAGGAGAAGGAGAAGGAGAAGGAGAAGGAGAAGGAGAAGGAGAAGAAGAAAGAAGAAGAAGAAGAAGAAGAAGAAGAAGAAGAAGAAGAAGAAGAAGAAGAAGAAGAAGAAGAAGAAGAAGAGGAATCAGGAGACCAAAACAAGAAGAGAAGCTATCAAGGAAAAAAAAGTGTCTTCTACAAACAACCAAGATGGACAGAACTTGCAAGTGTGGTCTCATCATTTAGGGGACAGTGGAGAGGGGTCTGTCACTGTCACTCTGTTGGCATATGTGGGGAGCAGCTGAAACTGGAGATCCATCATGTGCAAGTCTGGTGCATTGCCCAGCATCAAGAACAGATTGCCTGAGTCAAGTCATGTTAATAAACTGCTCTAGTCTCAAAACACTGGGTGCTTGTCAGACCATGTGGCTAAACTGTTAGGCAGAGAAGTTTCAAGTGATACTCAAACTCCCAAGTGTATAAACAAACACAATGCAGGTGTTGCATATTTTCTCCTTGGCGTCATCCTTTGTCCTTCTTTCCTTCCCATCAGGAGAGAGGGTGCCATATGGCATTAGTTTTCTGTATTTCAACTCTTATCCTTATTTCTCCATCCACTAACCATCCTCCTCTTGGGAACATTGAGAGCTGTTAGGGAGGACAGCAGGCCCTGGGCATAAAAAGGCACATTGCAGGCATATGGTCTCACATATGGTAAGCTAGGAGGGCCATCTTTATCTGCTCTCAATGGCAGGGGACAGATAGATGAGATTTGGAGCATATCAATTGTGAAGATTCCACTCAAAAGCCAGGGTTGCTCTTTTGTCTCCATGAAAGAGACAAATTATAAAAAAAAAATGCCTTATTCTCATGTTCTCTGGCACCTCAGAAAGATCAGCAAATTTACTTTTCACAACTCCTGGGTGAGATTTGTATGAGCTTAGGGCATAGATCAGTAGTAGAGCACTTGCTTAGCAAGCACAAGGCCCTGGGTTCTATACCAGCACCATCACTTCCAAATTATTCTGCTACAGAGATGCACAATTTTTGTCCTTAATTTATACTTTAAAGGTAAAGAATTGGCATTCATTCAGTTCTTAAAATAAATTTGCAAAGTATATCACTTGTTTATTCCTATAATTATTAAACTACACTAGAAAACACTGCTCCAAATGTAATTAAAACTACCTGAAGACAGCTTTGGAAGTATAAAGCAGGTAGTAAGACATTTAGACAAGAGGAGTCCCAAATAGCATGCTTTGTCTGTTGTAATTCAGTAATGAAGCAAAAACTTCGATGGCCATTACATTCCTAGTCATTTACTGGGTCCAAAGATACAAGATTTCTTTTTCTAGGACAAGGCACAGAGGATTCCAGATGGCCTGTTTTGCTTACTTTTTTCTAGTTGCTGAGGCAAAATACCCAATACCCAAAATGAAGGAAGGAAATTTAGCTCACAGTTCATGGATGTTTCAGTCCATAATCAACTGGCTCCAAGTCAGAGTGCTGTGGTTGAGGGACAACATGGCAGCAATGGCAGATATCAGAAGCCACAACAGCACAATGGCAAAAGGTACAAAAAGTGAAAACCCCTCCTCTTTCCCTCCCTTATATTGTGTATCTGCTTCCTGCCCCTGGGCTGGTGTAGCACTCACACCACCAATCCCAGTGCTAGAGAATGAACCAATCACAAAGTCTGGACTCAGCTCTTTGAAAGGTCCACTACCCCCATGCCCGCATGAGGTTTTGGGAGGACATCTAGACACAAAACATAACACTGCCATAGCACATGGCCCAAATGGAAAAGGTCTTTAAAAGAAAGGATCTTTAGAGATCCTTCTTCCTAGGATCAGGAAATGATTGAAATTAATCATTTGTAAATGCCTTTCATCAATTTCTTACATTATGGTCCCCTGAGAGAACACTGACCATCTAAAAATTCTAGAAGGCACTTTTAAATTTCAAGATGAATTCTATATAAAGTGACAATAAGCATCATAGTTAGCCTAGCTCTCTGAATTTCAGGAGTAACTGCTGGGTTCATAAACGATATCCAGATTCCCCTGGATGCAAAGGTCTTTGTGGCACTGTCTGCCTTCTCTCTTGATGGTGCAATTCTCTGTCTTTCTATGTTAGAATAAATTCTACCTATACTCATTTATTTATTTAATTCATTTTTGGTACTGGGGATTGAATCATGACCTTGTGCTTGCCAGGCAGGGGCTTAAGCCACTGAGCTAAATTCCCAGCCCTTTTTTTTTTAATTTTTTAATTTTTAAAATTTTTTTTCTACCTATACTTCTGTGTGGCTGTCTATGTGTCTTGTGTGACTTCTTTCTTCAAGCATACCAAAGGCTGGAGGGTATTCACAAGGGCCTGTTCCTCAAAGCATCATGACCTGACTTCCTGGTGACAAAGAGGTTTAATGAATCAAAGACTTGTGTCTTTGAAAAGATAAACATGATTGATAAACTGTTAGCCAAGACTACCAAAATCAGGAGAGAGAAAGTGCACATTAATATAATTAGGGAAGAAAATATGAAATTATAACAGATGCCAGTGAAATACCAAGGATTATTAGAAGCTATTTGAAAACTTACATTTCAACAAAGCAGAGAGTCTATAAGAAATGAATAAATTCCTAAACAAATGTAATCTACAAAAATTGAACCAAGAAAATATAAAAATATAAAAACCAATCAATAACAAGTACAGAGATTGAAATAGTAATGAAAATTATTCTCCCCTCCAAGGAAAGAAAAGAAAGGAATGTTATCCCAACTGAGTAAAGTCCATGACCTAATGCTGTTGAATTTTGTGGGAGACAATTTGAGTGACTCCCCTTGATGCAGAATAGTTGTTGGAACTTTATTATATCAACTTATTTCCTTATAGGGATATGTACAGAGCTGATGATGCTATTTTCTTTTCACTTTATTTGGCTCAGCATTGTAAATAAGTCTAGCCAATGTACTGCTATATGACATCTAAAGCCATCAGACAGTCTCCTGTTTTCTCCCATAGTGCTCTCTCTGAAATATGTAAGCACAGCAGGATAGTAGAGCCAGTCAGGTCCAAGAATGTAAACTGGGTATGAGCCTTGAGATTAAAAAGGCCATGACTGCCCAGGGCACAAATGTTTACATATCAGAAACTGAAGCAACAGCCTCCAAAAACAACTCAGTTGCTACCTTAATTGAATTATGCAAATTGATCCTTCTGCACATCTTTATCTCTGCATTTTGCAGAGATGCTTTTCTCACTACATGACTAGCCAGCTCAAGTTACTCACATAGTTTCCACCATCCTCACTGTCACTTGTCCTTGAACCACCTGCCTCCTCACAAGATAATAAACTCTGGGAGAGGCCTAACATCAAGGCTTTGGTCCACATATCTTCTAAAAAGTTGGGCTTAGGACCCCTTGGCTGCCCTTAACTTTGAATATGCCTTGGTGTCTTTATTCTGGCCTTGGGTAGCATTGGATGTGATAGATTAAAATTAACTTGCTGGAATTCCAATAATGCCTAAATGAGATTACAAATATAATGCTTTGGATTGTGGGGAAGACTTTAAAAAGGAATTACAATACTTGGATGACAATACTCAGTACTTGACAGTATTTGGCACCCAGTGTGGCCAACCAGGCTTTTTGAGAGCTAATGCCAACACTTTTGTTAATTTTCTGTGAAACCAACATGGAAAAAAAGCTTCCAAGTGTTTTCTACAAAGTCAGCTTCACTCTGATAGCAAAACTAGGCAGGGACTCAATAATCTCAGCAAACTACAGACTAGTAGTGTGGTTCATTATCCTTGAGTGTACTCTGCCTCTTGCTCTTGAAAAGACTATTTATTACCAGAGAGGGATTTCCTTGCATCAGAGATGAATGTACCACCTTACAGAGTAGCTTTGCATTTTATTCTGCTAGGAGCTAGGTCACTCAGTAGTCTCAGACCACTTGAAACCATGCTCACAGTTTGAGCCTGTCTCATGGAACCTCAGTGAGTCCCACTGCAAGTACAAGTCTACCTCTTCTCTTTCTTCTCCTTTTATGCCTAGGGTCAGCGCAGACATTCCTGATACCCATGCAGTAGAGGGCAAAGATGTATCTTACTGTGTTACACTGAGAGTGGAGCCTCCTTGGCTCTTAATACCTTGTCAGTATGGTTCTTTATAAAACCATGAGATGGTAAATTGTACATGTTAGTGAGTTCAGTATGACAGGCAAATCAGGACAAGTTCAACAGCTTCTGACTGGATGATGAGTTAGTCCTTGGGCTTGGGATGGAGAGGTAGTGTTACTGAGTCTTATTTGTAGTATAATTGTCTTGATAGGTGCTAATGCGGTTAGAAATTCACTTCTGGTGTTTCTCAATTGGTCATGAAAGCATGGCCTTTCGAATTACACATGATATCTTGTTTCTTCTTGTCAGGTTCTTCCCTTACTCTCTGCTTCTTGACCGCTGAGATGAGTAGCTTTCTTCCACCATGCCTTTTCCTGTGACATGAGCCAAAATAGACTTGTCTTCCTTTTAGTTTTACATATTGCATATATTCTTCCAGCAGCAAAAAGCAGAGTAATAAAAAAGAAAATCAATACTAGGAGTGCAGCCCATTGCTCTGACTGTACCTGACCACATGGTTTAGAAGACCTTGCAGCTTTCTGGGAGAGGTTTGAAAACATTTGCAGATGTGGAATAGAGAAGCCTCCCAGTACTATAAGCAAAGCATTATGGGCAATCTTGATGAGAGCTCAGAAGACCAGATGCTGATAGAGGTGTGGACAGTAGACTGTGCTCAGCACGTTTGAGGTAGGATTATAAGCTGTCCTGGGATCCCAAGGATTTAGCTCAGTGGTGTAAGTGCCAGACTAGAAAGCACTGGGTCATGAGTTTGATCCACAGTACAAAAGCAAATAAATAAACAAACAAAAATCTTCCCCTGTGAGACATTATTATTAGTGTCACATCTAAGCAAAGAATTTGTCTACATATTGTTTGTGCCCTAAAACTTTGAGTGAAATTTGTTGAAGACCACTATGAAGCAGCTCTGAGCAGGATTTAAATTTTACTAATTGGCTTTCTATGTTTATCTGTGAGTCTGTCCTAGGCCTAGGCCTCTTGTTTGGTGACAGAAGCTGATTCATAATAAGTGAACCTCTATGAATCACTGATCTTAGCTGAGGTTTGTAGTAACCAATGAGGCCAAAGACACCTCAAAGGGCAAGATAAGGCCACAGCTGTGGACACTTGGCTCCAACCCCAATTAACAAGATAGAAACTGCAGCTAGAGGAATTTCACTCCTGTAGTCTCAATCCTACCATAAATATTATCCTGGAGATAGAACAGTTCTCCTAAATTGGCATAATTTACTACTTAGAGAAGTCTTTTAAGAGACTCCCAAGGTCCTACTCATTTCCCACGCTTTCCTCAGTTTCTCTGCCTTTTGTCCTTGGATTTATAAAAAGTGAACTGATCCAGAGAAGTCTTTGTCTTATCCCTCAGAGTCTCCAGCTTAATTAAAGGGTTTGGATGCTGGAGCCCCTAAAAATCAGTAAAATTGTCTCTTTTTATTTTAACCTCCACTGTATTCTCATTTGGGATATTTGGGATCTAGGGCAGAACCCAACAGAAATTGCCATTCTTTATGGAGAAGTAATATTTCATTACATATAGATACCATGTGTTCTTTAACCAATCATCACTTGATGGGAAAACAGGCTGCTTGCAGGATTTAGCTTTTATGAATTGTGTTGCTACAAGCATGGTATATGTGTATCACCATAGTACAATGACTGTAAGTGTCCCTTTTCTGACCAAACTGCAAGATTTTCAAATTGTTTGCATCTGCTTTTGCCCCTAATCTCACATAAATGTGTGTAAAAGCAGCGAGCATTATCAATGGGCAGCCTGAATATTGGACTGCCTTTAAATTTCCTCTGCCAAGTCAATGAGTCAGATGGCTGCACTGCTCAGCTGAATCTCTCTGTTCCTCTCAAGCTGCCTTCTCTTCAAGGCTGTCCCTTCTTTGCTCTCAAGAGCCTAGGGTTGGCAAACTCTGTTGCTGCTACAGGCATCCAGCTCCAGGTCTGGACTTTTTTATTCCCTTCTGTGATCTTTCACTGATAATTGGATCTTTTGTAAATGAACACTGAAAATTATCCTAAATGAAATGTACCAGCTCCAAAGTCCATGCTTTCTAGTTACCATAACAGGTTTCTCTTTAATTCCAGTATTCTCCCAATCTATTATGCTCTTTAGATCAAGTGTTATATTTTTTCCCTCACTTTCTTTATAATTCCATGAATCAATAATGTTATCTCAGCCAACAGCACAGCTACCCTGCATTATGTCAGATAAAGGAACCACCCAAAAGTTTGAAATATCAGAACTGAAAGCTTTCTGCATCAATTTGTGAAATAATGCCTTTTGAGGGGGAAGATCTCAGGTACTTAAAGGTACCGTAACATCTTACAATCTGTAATGAAAGTGAAAACCCACTCATACTAGTTCTTAAAACTCACAAGTTATAAGAATGCAAAACAAATTTGTCATTTTAACTGATTTTCAATGTTTATACATGTTCATGAATTACAAATATGTGTACAAGTGCAACACCATCCCAAAGAAGATGAAAAATATGTACAATAAATTATATTATTGCATTTAATGTCATTTTCTTGAAAATCAAAATCAAATTCTCTAACATATCAAACAAACAAGGCCAATTCAGATTAGAGAAACCATACGCTAACACCAGCTTCTGACAACAAAAATAGTCAAGTGATAGCTTTACCTCCAATTTGTCTCATTTAGCTCAGGTGACATGAAAACACAAGTATATTAAAATTATTTCTTTTATAATTATGCACGTTGAAGAAAAGCTTCATACCAGACTTCTTTTCCACCATCACATTTTACCCACTTACTAAGCTAGAAACAATAGCTTGAGAGGTCCCAATATGTTTGATTTCTATTATTCTCTTGATAGCAACAACTGTCTAATATTTGGAACATACTGAGGAAAATAATGCCTCATCAGCCTTTTCTGTTCCATTGAGACTCAGTCACTAAGAGTTCAAGGTACTTTGAGAGACACCTTGTTTCCAGGATAGCCTCATGAATGCATTAAAATCAAGCAGCATGTTCATATCCTGAAAATGCTCTTAAATCCAAGCGAATGTTGTGTGGATTGTGGTGCTCAGATTTCTCCTAGTGGCACTGTGACATCTGAAGCACATTTGTTATGAAAGTTTCACACTTATTTTGTTTTCTCCTTCGTCATTTTCTGTTTCCTTCGTTTGCAGTCTGCTGCTCTCTTTTCTCTGCCTGCTATTTTCTGACACCTCAGGACTTCCTTAGTGGCAGACTGCATCTTCTTTTTCCACCCACTGGTGTTTTCTTGCCAGGAATTTAAGTCACCTAATTCAGATGACTGATGAATAACAGACAGATCATGTGTAGCTCCTAATCTCCTGCAGAAACCTGTGCTACCATCTGGATTGCCAAAATCTAACGGTTGTAAGAACAGTAACTGTTTTCTGAGTGTCTGTGGTAGGAGCAGCTACGCCAGAGCACTCTGGTGTGTGGCAGCATTTCCATTCCCCGCTTCGATCTGTACACTGGTGGGGCGGCTTCTTCCCAGGACTTCACTCTCACAGCTGCCTGCTTAGGAGCTGATGAGTAATCCACAGTAGTTGGCAGTGTAATTTTGTCTCGACTTAATTTCCTTCCTCTGCTGGATCTGCATATACATATCTAGAAATGAGAATAGTGTGGCGAGGCAGGTACAAACTTTAACTCACTAAAATGGTGGCCTTGATGGGAATGAAAACCTCCCCTCCCCTCCCTTCACCTCCCCTTCTCCTCCTTCTCCCCTCCCCTCCCCTTCCCTTCCCCCTCCAGCTCCCACCCTGTTGGCCCCTTGCTGCTGAGGCCAGGCCCACAGGAGGCTCCAGCTCACCGCCACCTCTTTCTGGAGCTCCAGCCCATGTGTGCAGCCCCAGGCCACACTTGCCCACACTCCTTCACCACTGCCATGCCCACCATGCCCTATATTTTTCACATATAATATTTCCTTTTGGATTTTTCCTGTCTTATTGCTAGTAATGTTTTTCTATATCGGTAATTTATTGTGATTATTTAAATTATATGACCCATCTCCTCCAGTACTTGTTGCTCAGATCGCATAGTGTCTGTTGTAGTTTTCAAGTGCAGTCCCCTTTCTGAGGTGGGTTGTGGCCTGGCACCTGTGCACCTTCCCCAGGACTGGTAGCTTGGCTCTTGCCCAGTGAGGAAACACGTGTGGGGAACTGAACTTCTGAGGAGCTCAGCGGGCCCGCAGCACACAGCACTTCTCTTCCTCTACTTCGCACCCTCAGGTGGCTTCCACAACCAGGGGTTCAACTTAAAGCCTTGGAAGAGAGGCTTGATGTTCCACTCAATGGTTAGAGTGCCCGGCATCCACGAAGCCTAGGGTTCACGCAAAAATTTGCTGAGTTTATTTATGCCAAAGTTTGGAAATGTTTGAACCAGGCATAAAATCACAGGGGGAGGCGCCTGCCATCCCAGAGAGCACTGTGCTTCCTTGGGCTTGCAGCAGCGGTGACTCACTCACTTCATCACCCAGCACCCACAGCTCAAAGGGGTGAGGGTTATCTCGGTTCTTTGCACAGTCCCTGGTCAGCTGGCTCCAGGGCACAGCACAACAGAAGGGCCAGGCCAGAGGAAATCTGCTCTCCCATGATGGCTGGGAAGCGGGGAGTAAAAGGGGGAACAGGGGAAGGGAATGTACTTCCCGGGTCACACTCCCACCAACCAGGCCTACTGCCTACTAGCAAGTCACTCACTCCAGCCCCATTACCCAGTCACCTTCTGACAGCCCCACCTCTGAACACCTGAGCTGTTCAGGGAAATCCTGGTTCTGAGCCATAACCCAGGTTGGGGAGGCAATGGCTTATGTGTGGCTAGGGGAACACTCATGACCCCCACTCTGCAGCCCTGCACCTGAGCAATGTGAGGGACATTGATTAAAACCATGGGGGACCAAGAGAAAAGACTGGGTAGGTCAATGGTCTTTTCAAAACTGTCCTCTCACTTCTCTACCCTTCACCCCAGGTACAGCCACTGCAAGACTGCCTCCAGTTTCTCCAGTATTCTCTCACTAACTGGTTAATTTCTTGAGTCCAAATTCCTTCCTTCTTATGCCCAACACAGGTACCTGGCTGTGTTAGTCAGATTTCCGTTACTTTGACAAATTATTCAAGCTAGTCCACATATTAAAAGAAAGCCCATGAGTCGCAGGCTCCTTTGGCGTCTATCACTTCAGCCTTTCCACAAGAACTTCTGTGAACCCCAGGCTTCTTCATGCCCACTCTGGAAGCACCAGCTGCTCCTCCACAGGGTGAGGTCCCAGGCCTGGTATTTTGGCTTGTTTTTGTGGAAGAACACTTGCCCTTTAGTATTGTAATCCCAAATATTTAGTAGTTATCCAAGTATCGTAATCCCTTTTCTAGTGTTCCTAACAATTCAAACAGTTACAATTGTAACCCCATTGAGACATTATTTTTTTCTGAAAGAATACATGCCCTTTAGAGCCTGACTGGGGACTCAATTTGTGGGACTCAACTGTCCAAGGTGAGCCACGCAGCACCCACATTGCTAGTGTGGCCCTTGGGTGTCTCTGCCCAGGGAAGGATGAAGGACACTGGTTTGTACCAGGCAGCTCAGTGCCCAGCAGGGCATGAGGCATAGCATTGATGTGTGAGAAATAAGAGCTAGATCCTCTTTTGTTTGGTTTTATATTGTCAGGCCTGGAACACAGTTGGCCTCAGATGGACAGGCAAGCCCAGAGGGAGAAACACAGAAGGGTGGTGCAGACCTCAGCCAGGAGCCTTGTGGGCAAAGCCTGGACATCAGGATGCTGTGGGTCCATCACCTGTTCCTGAGCAAAATGAGCTGCAGCATGAAGATCTGAGAAGACAGCAGGACCATGAAAACCTGGGGTTTGACAGTGTCCTGAGAATTAAAGGTAGTCAGGGCCGGAGTCTTTTTTGTAGGAGGGGTCAAGGTGATGTCAGGATCAGGATTGGCCCTCTTCTTCTCTTGAATCCACTGGGAGAAGTAGGAGACATTGGCAAAGACGCTTGGGCCCACAGGCCTGATACATTCTGCGCTCCAACTGGACACCCCTACCAGATACCAGACTCCATTTACTGGGCAGACAAGGGGACCCCCGGAGTCTCCCTGAGGAGAGAGAGGACATCGATGGTAGAACTGAGACAGGGAGGGACACACATTGCCCAGGGTGGAGTAGACAAACTGTGCCCCAGAGCTTATCACTGTTGAAGTGTGTGGTGCTCAACAGGGTAACCTGGATGATTTAGAAATCCAGACTCCAAGGGGGTGACAACTCCTGGGTAAGTATCTTCAGAGCAAAGGCCCTGAGCCCAATCCCACAAACTGCCCAAGGGAACCCTGAGTGTCACCTGAGTTGGCAGTCACAGGCCTATGAGAATAAACAAAGGGACTCTGGGAGTCTGACATCTGTGCTCTGCCCTCCCACTCACATGAGAGAAGGGGCCTTCAAGGTCTGACAAGGCAGCAAAGTGGCTAGCCTAGAAGGCCGGCCTGTGGCTTTTGGCTTCACCCTGAGCCCACTGCAGCATCCTGTGTGTGTCTTTGTGCATGACTTAATAAGTTCTCCAGTGTTCCAAGTTCCTTGGCTGATCTTAATTAGAACATGCAAAACTGACAGGGGTAGGGGAGTGGGGGAGAAAAGGCAAAGCTGTCCAAGGGGCTGAGGGGAAAAGAGTTGCTGCCTGAGTCATGGAGGGTTCTGGAAGCTCTGTGCCAATTGCCTGTGCAGCAGAACTCCACAGTCAGAAAGGGCCCAGGCTTCACAGGGAGAAAGCTCTCAACTCAAGAAGTCACACTCAGGGAAGCCAGTACCCTCCAGCCACCTGTTAGATACCATGGCTGAGCAGCTAGCTCTGTTCACAGGTGGTATTCAAGAGCCACTGAGGCATTGTGCCCCCCTGTACACATGGTATGTGCAAAGCAGGCAGCAGAGGGGACAGGAAGAGCTCCAGAGGGATAGCACCAACTGGGCCATCAGAGAGCTTCTCTGGGGCAAGACTGGAGGGAGGAGTGAGGCCTGGGTGTGGTGATCATGGGCTGGACAGTGAGACCCACAGCAGGGAGGCCAGAGTGTCTGGAACCCATTCTGCAAGGCTGTTCTAGGGCTGCTGGGTTAGGGCCAGCAGCAGACTCCAGGCTGTTCAGATCACACTGTAGAAGGCATAGCAATGACTATACTAATGACAGGAAATGCTCAGCATGCAGGATTTGCACTGACTGATGCTTTCTTTCTATCTGTGTTTTAAATCTAAGGTAGCTCTGCTGAGTGAGTGACTACCTGTCATGCATGACATCATGAGTTTGATGCCTGGTAGAAAAAGAAAAATGTAAGTGAAGAGCAATAGGCTGAGTGTGGAGCAGTAGGCTCTGATGCCCGGAAAAAGAGCAAAGGGAGCAGGGCCTAGGTAGGGCTGCATGTAGCACCTAATGGAGGATGTGCATCAGAGCTGGGTAGGGTAAGGTGAGGAAGGGTGAGAAGCAAGGAAGCAAGAAAAGACATGTGCAGACACAGGCATGCTGCCCAAAATGCTACCAATGCAAGAACAAATAGTTACATTATGCTGTACTCACAGTGAGTAGCCAAATGCTACAAACAATGCTGACTGGAATGATACATGATTTGCACTAAGTCCCGGTTCAAATGCACTGTGCTGTAGAAGCCAATATAGGATACAGGGTGAGAATAGTGGCAAGACAGAGGTGTAAGTATTGTAGAAGACAATTTGAGTGACTCCACTCAAATGTAGAAAAATTGCTGCAACAATGATTATATTTCCTTCTCACTTCAGTTGACTCTAAACATTGCACATAAGGCTAGTCAGGTACTTGTATGTAAACTCTAAAACCATCAGGCAGTCTCCTGTTTCCTTGCATAGTGCTCTCTGTAAAAGATCTGGCACAGCAGGATGATAGAGCCAGTCAGCTCCAGACCTGTCTACTGGGTATGAACCTCCACATAAAGAGGCTGTGAGTCCCCTGGGCCCAAAACTTTACATATCAGAAACTGAAGCAACAGCCTCCAAAAACAATTAAGTACTTTAATTGTGCAGATTGATCGTTCTGCATGTCATTCTCCCTGCATTTTGCAAAGATGCTTTTCTCCCTAGCTGGCTTGCCAGCTCAAGTTAGTCACATCGTTCCTTGTCATCATCACTATGGTTCCTGAAGTGCCCCCACCCTCACAAGATAAATTCTGGGACAGGCCTTGGATCAGGACCTTTGTCTGCATATCCTCATGGAGATTGGAGTTAGGACCCGTTGGCTGCCCTTAACTTTAAACATGTGTTGGTGTCTCTACTCTTGCATAAGTTGCATTGGAGGTGGTAGATTAACTTGCTAGGATTCCAACAACATCTCAATCGGATTATAAATACAGCTTTTGGATTGTGAGGAAGACAGGAAAAGGGATTACAATACTTGGTTTACCATACTCAATACTATAACAAGTATGGCCCTTTGGGTGTTGGTTGCATAAATGTACTGAAACTTCATCAAATAGTACAAAGTAAGCCCTTTTCTTTGCATGCTACACTTCAACCCTTTTTAAATGATACAAAGAAAATGGATGAGAAAAACACTGGTGCTCTATAGGGGTCTGACATCTTAGGTTGTGTTGAGCTTGGGAAGATTTTAGAAAAGGGTCTGTGGCAGAGTACAGAGAAGACACAACATGTTCACTGTAGGGGCAGAGGGGTGACCAGGCTGAGTGTGGAATCTGAGAGGCCTCACTTACTCTGCAGACAGATCTCTGCGTTGCAAAATCTGCAGCACACAGCATGTCCTCCTTCACCACGTAGGCATTGGGGTCCCTGACGCCAGGTGGAGGTTCATAAAACCTTGCACACAGATCTTGGTCTATGAGACTCACCTCCCCCTCCTGCAGCTGGAAGGGTGGAGGCAGGAATGCTGTGAGAGAGAATTCACATATGAGACTCAGCCTGGAGAAAAACCCAGTTCCTCTCCAGTCTGCTTCCTGCAGGGGGTACCTGCTCTGGATGGCAGCAGTGAACATGGAATGATCAGGAATAAAGGTTTTGAAGAGAGCCAAGAAGAAAGACCACTGGTGGGAAGAACCAGGACAGAAGTCAGTGTAGCTGCGAAGAGTGGGGCAGAAAAAGATAAGTTGTAATCATAGCAGGACCTGGACCAGCCTGTGGTATTACAAGGCTGTGGGATTGCAAGTTCATTCTAAGTGCACTGGTACTATTGGAAAGGTCCACTTATATTCCAAAACCAGTTCTTCTGGCTGGTTTTTGAATCAGAGATAGCAACATGGAGGGTGGAGTGGGAGTCCTGGCCTAGCTAGGATATAGCAATAGTGTATGTCACAGGTACCAGCAAGCTTACCAGTGTATAACAGAAAAGAAAAAAAAAAAGCCTCACCTCAAGGAGCAATTGAACTTAGTAGCTACTTGAATTCTGTTTCTAGATGTCACTCACAGGTCTGACCTGCAGTCTCTGTGTACTAGCACACTATTAGGATGACAGCTCACTCTGGTGCGGTGCTCACTGGCTACAGTCTTTTCTGGATCAGCAGCAGCTGTTGGTGTGGCAAACCCTAGGCCTGGGTCAGGGGCCAGCACAGCCATCAGGAGAGAGTGTAGAGAGACAAGGAGTGAGGGCCCAGCTCATGAGTTCTGTTCATGCTCCCACTCCTCTCCTTTGACCTGGCTTGGATATTCCCCTGCCTCTTCCAGTGGTTCTGAGACTGACAGTTCACCCAACGAAGGTATCAAAGTGTCAGTGAGCTGCCTAAGTGTCAGTGAGCCGACTAAGCCATATGACTGACATTTAGAGGCCAGGAGCAGGGGGTGGCACCAACCCAAATCTAAACTGCCTTTGCGGAAATGCTATACCAGATTTTGACCCTATGAGTCATCCAATTTTATTTTCTACTTTTTTTTTTTTGCCACTCACCATTATGTCTTTTAGATCAAAAGCATTCACCTTCTTCACCTTCATACAAAAATCTCTGCCCAACATCTCCCTCAGTCTAAAAATATTTGGCTACCCTTCAGTATCCATAGACATCCTCCAAGGATACCGAAACTCACAGATGTCTAAGTGTCTTAGGTAAAATTACATCATGGTACTTGCAGAGACCATATGTACAGTTCTTACAATACCTGATGCAGTGTAAATGCTATGTAAATAGTGATACAAAAAAAAAAAAAAAAGAACACACCATCCTCCTGCTCTGAATGCTTTGGGTGCAGAATCACAGATAGAGAGGGCTGTGTGCAAGTCAGGAGAATGAACAAGTCTTACTTGCATTAATGTATGAGCAGTGAATTCCATACAGGTAAATGCTCTTTAGCTATGGACACCCCAACTTGCCTCAGGTCAGAGAGCGAGCTGCTCTCATCTCCTTACTCCTACCCAGCACCTTCTGGGGCTATGGAGGGCTGAATGGTGTTTGATGAGACCCTGTAGTGGCCAAACCCCAGAAGAACCTTGAATGAGGGGGACCAAACATGTTCTGAGCCCTGTTAATCATAAATGGCTAAGAGTGACAGAGCCCAATTTCTGGTTCTGAAAGTTAGAGATTTTTAGGAGGTGGAGGAGCAGGACTGAGGGAACCATGAGGCTTTTTAGGAGTTGAAAGACCCTGGTCTCCCACCCCCACACCCATTTGGCTTGCCCTGTGTGCTCACTGTTTTCAGTAAGCATTCCCCAGCCAGTTATCCAGCAGGAAGTAAAGGGGTCCAGCTGCAAATCTGTGTCCGGGAGACAAGCAGGGAGGACTTGGGAACTGAACTCCACAGGCCGGTGCAGTTGCATCAGGACAATGTCACTTGACATGCGGTGACGCTTGTTATAGTCTTCATGAACAATAAGTTTATGCACTGTCATCATCAGGCTGTAGTTCGTGGGCTTGCTCAGTTGGTTGTAGCCCAGCAGGATCTGGTAGCTGGAAGGGTCTTGGGACCTATTGGAGGGCAGTTCCTCTGAGTGTTGGGCTGCCCCCTCACCCTAATAGCTCTCCCACTTTGTAGGCAACCAGATGCTCCACCCTGTCATTTTAAGGGGTTATCTGAGTCCCCTTCCTAATGCTGAGATAAACCCTCTCTTGAGGTGGGCTTGACTGCCACTCATAACTTTAGGACATTTGTCCTTTGAAGGTTCTTGATGGCTTTTCTAGCATCTCAGAATTCAAAGAGCAGAGCTTCAATTCTGGAAAGACACATTTGGGGTACATCAAATTGTACCCCTCTTTCCTGGAGAAGAGACTTGGCTTATTTCCAGCTTGACCAGCCCCTCTCATGGCTCCAGGGCCTTGTCTCTGTATTTCTCTAGTGGCATGACTCAGCCCCTAAGTCTCACATAGTTAGTGTCTTTTCCAAAGCCTGCTGTACCTTAGGCACAGGCAAGGTATCCCAGGGTGAGAAGTGAAGGATGGGCCCTGCCTGAAGATGGGACTCAGATGGACACGAGAGCGAAGTCAAGTGAAGAGCAGGGTGGCACTCCAGGTGGGAGGCACCACTGAGTCAAAGGTGGGGCAGCTGCCCAGGGCACCTGACAGCAGCAAACCATCTCAGGGCTTCACTCAAGCCACCTCCGGCCAAAGCCTGGCAGACAAAGGCTGGGCACTCCTGGCTCCTCCCTCACTCACCCTGTACCTCCCTCCTGCAGCCCTTCCCAGCAGGGAATTCTCACATTTGGAAGCAGTGGGCTGCAGAGGTCACCCAGTTCTTGTCAATGAGGGTAGCTCCACAGATGTGTTGGTTATTCATGAGCAGACTGGCCTGCCACGGCCACCTTCCAGGTTTTGCTGCATTACCTCCCAAGATCTTCCTGGTAAACTGAGGCCGGCCACATACTGTGAAGACAATTCCAGCCAGAGGCACCTGCATTCAGGACTCCATCCCTTGGTGCCCCTAGCTGGAGGCATTGGCAGGGGACCAGGGTAGCAGAGGGGTGCAGTGGTGTGGGGTCTTGGGCCTGGCTCTTCTGGACCCTAGCTCATTAAGGACTAGAGCCCTAACTCAAAGTGCAGGAACGGAGGCCGACAGAGGTGACAGTACAGAGGCCCAGGTGGACTGAGCAGGTGTGCCCCCCCACCTCAGCTGATCCAGACAGGTTCTTCCGCCCTTGTATGGAGGCTTCCGAACGAACAGGAAGCGCCAGTTGTGGAGAGGGCCCGTTCCCGGAACCCCCACCTCCCTCCCCCAAGCGAAGGCCACTTCCCACGCCCTCAGAGCCACTCTGGCCTTGTTGGGGTCCTCTTGACTGATGTCAGGGATCCGAGAAGTGAGGGGACAGGAGAGGCTGGCGGGTGGCTGCTTCAGGTCTGGGGCTGCCCTGCCCCCACTTACTCTCTGACAAGGGTGAGGGCATAGAGTTACTGGCAGCCAGCGGCAGGAGGTGCAGCAAGAGGAGAAGCACCACCGGGGTCCAGGGCCTACGCCCACCCAGGCCGGACTGCTGACCCCTGGTGCCTCCCATATGGCCGCTGGCATCTGGGACAGACCCAGAGCGCGTGCGCTGCCAACGGCGGGTCACCACCAGTCACTCTGGAGTGTCCAGGGGCTGTTCTTCCCCCGCCCCCACTGTGCAGATGGCCCAGCTCTGAGGGGCCCATCATCCCCAGGAGCCCCCAGGCTGGCGGGAGAGGCAGGGTGTCATAGCCCCCCCCACTGTAAGCCTCTAGTGATTCATGGTCCTTTCCTATGCAAAATGCTCTCACCACATCCCAGAGCTCCACCAAGTGTTAAGGCCTGGAAGAAAACTATGAACACCCTCAGTGCTCCACTTTGGAGCCCTGGCTGTCCTTCCTTTTTCAGGGAAGGTAGCACACATTTTTATCTGAGCTGGCTTATCGCCTTGCTTCTTGTGAGAATTAAGGCAGGCGTCCATGCGCATGTGTGCGTGTGTGTGTATGTGGGTGGGGGTTACTTGCTGTGGACGTTCCCGCTGACTTTAAGTGTCTCAGGATCTTTGCAGTCCTGAGATTTCACTTAATCAACCAAAGCCACAACCACAGATCTTTTGAAATAAAAAAGACAAAAGAGATGCCAGAAGAACAGTGCCCTTCTGTGTTCTGCAGGCCTTTGGTTGCCATGGAGACCTGTGAGGAACATTTGCTGGCCTGAAGGACCCTTCATTTGACTACCTGGTCCTATTGGTTATTCTGAGTCCTCTGCCAGAAACTGCATCTTTTGACATCTGAGGAAGCTGAGAATTTTCAAAATCACCCAGTTCCAGCACCTTGTAGTTAGACAGTTCTCTCCGTGTATCACTCTCCTGTCACATTGTGCTATAAGCAGCTCAATGAAACTAGGTAACTAAATATTTGCACCAATGTATAGTGAGTACATTTTGAAATAAAGGAAAGTAAGTTCAGAAGCCCATAAAAACAAAAGGCAGAGGTGTAGGTGATGTGGAAGGAAACCTACTATTGATTCACATGATAAAAGTGGAAAGGAAGAAAGGAAAGAAAGAAAGAAAGAAAGAAAGAAAGAAAGAAAGAAAGAAAGAAAGAAAGAAGAGAGAGAGAGAGAGAGAAAGAAAGAAAGAAAGAAAGAAAGAAAGAAAGAAAGAAAGAAAAGAAAAGAAAAGAAAAGAAAAGAAAAGAAATGCACAGGCTTATTTGAATAACGCTGAGATGTCAATTGAATTATGTCCTCCCCAGAAGACATGCTGAAGCCCTCGCCCCAGGAACCTGTGAATGTGACTTGATTTGGAGATGGAGTCTTGTAGATCAAGTTAAGATGATGCCTTCTTGGGTCAGGGTTGGCCCTGAATGCAATGATTGGTGTCCCAGTTACCTCATATGAAGAGAGAGAGACACAGGTGGAATGTTAGTGCTCTAACAGGGAGCTCAATGCTGGACCCGCAGAACCCTGGTTATCATTAAAAGTAGGACAAAGCTTGACATCTCTACCTTGCTTTTATGATTGTTTTTTGTTGTGGCCTTAAAACTTCTCTGAATCCCAATCCTGCTCAGCTCTGCACTTAAGCAGTGTCTGTCTAAAAACTGGTATACATGGTTTAATAACCCTAAATTTACTCAATTTATCACATTGATCTTTAAGACCGAAAACACAGGGGTAAGTGAGATATTTTAAGATTTTCAGGGGCATTCAAGTTACATGAGAATTTCTAGAAAGAAACAATCCAAAAATGATAAATCACTAAACATTTTGAGTTGCATGTCCACAGAAACCTTTTCTTTACTTAAGGAGGTCTCATAAGTTCAAGCATAGTGGTGATGGTACTTGGGCTATACCAAAGGGAAATTGTAAGATGTTTCTTTCAAGTAAAAAGGTGAAAGTATAAGATATTTTGGGAGAGAAAACATTCACAAATGTTTATTACAGTGTAGTATAATTGTTCTATTTTATTACTGCTGTTGCTAATCTCTTCCACGCCTAATTTATGCATTAAACTTTACCACAGATGTGCGTGTATAGACAAAAAGAGTATCTGTGATATTTGGTACTGGCTGTGGTTTTAGGCATTCCCTGGGGGTCTTGGAACACATCTGTGGATAGAAAGAGGCTCCTATATATGTTACGGCAGCATTCTATTCCTCTAACGAAAATTTCTATTAATTATTTTGTTACCCTTCTGTTACCTCGTGTTTTCCTGGTTTGTAATCCCGGTTAGCTCCAAATGCATACAATTTTCCTTGTTCTTGATTAGGTTGAGTTCATTCTAAGCAACATCTCAGTGACCCATGTCCTTCTGTAGTTCTTCCCTTTCATGATTTGAGAGACTATCAATATGAGGACCTATTGCTCCTGTGACTACAGATCTTGGGTATCTGCATGGTAATGGAAAGCTAGCTAATGCACTGTTACTAATTGTCACAAACCTAGTGACTGTGACAAAATTCACGTGATGACAAAACTATAAGAAGAAAACTTTAATTTAGGCTCACAGTTTCAGACCATGATCACTTGATCCTGTTGCTTTTGGGACCTGTGGCAGGAGTGTGTGGCTGAAAAAGCTGGCTGCTCTTTTCAAAGCAGACAGGAACAAAAGGGGAGTAGAGAGTCCAGGGTCCCACACTCACAGTATGTGAATTTCCCTCCTCTAGTCCTACTTCCTAAATGTTCCATCATTTCCTTCCAGCACCACAAGCTGGGACCAAACCTTCAATGCAGTGGCCTTT
>PVLA01009933.1:0-27910 GCA_004027455.1 Hydrochoerus hydrochaeris
TATTGACCTCCAGGAGCAAAGTGGTAGGGGCACTTAAGGCCACCTGCTTTGCAGTTTTATCTGCATGGTTGTTGCCCTGTATTATAGAGCCTGTATCTTTTTGGTGGCTATTGCAGTGCACTATGGCCAATTTTTGTGGTAGCATAATAGCCGCCAAGAGTCTAAGAGTTTCTTGTTTGTTTTTGATCTCCTTTCCAGCTGAAGTTAGGAGTCCTCTCTGCTGGTTAATAGCCTCATGTACATGTGCCGTGGCAAAAGCGTAATGGCTATCAGTATAAATGGTTGCCCTTTTTCCTTTTGCCAACTCTAAAGCCTTTGAAAAGGCAATTAATTCTGCCCTGTGTGTGGATGTGCCTTCTCTCAGTCCTGATGACCAGATAACTCGAGTCCCATCTGTAACCACAGCCCCTGCATGTCTCTTACCTTCTAGTAGGAAACTGCTGCCTTCAGTGAACCAGGTTACCTCAGCATCTGGGAGTGGCCGGTCTGTCAGGTCTCGGCGAATTCCAATTTCCTCTGCCAGAATCTCTTGACAGGTATATAGGATTGGCTCAGATGTCTTATCAGGCAGTAGAGTGGCTGGGTTGAGGGCAGTTGGAGGACCGAATGTTATTTGGTCCTTATTGAGCAGGAGGCTTTGGTAGTAAGTAATCCTGGCATTGGAGATCCATCTATCTGGGGGCTGGCGGATGACACTTTCTAACGTGTGTGGGGCTATTATGGTCAGTTTCTGTCCCAGAGTCAGTTTATCTGCATCTTTTTTTAGGATAGCTGCTGCTGTGATAGCCTTTAGACAATGGGGCCATCCATTTGCCACAGGGTCTAATCTCTTTGACAAATAGGCCACAGGTTGCTTCCATGGGCTGAAGGCCTGAGTTAACATCCCTCAAGCTATTTCTCTTTTTTCTTTGATATTACTTGGGGCCCTTGAGGCTCAAAGGTTATTATAGCTTTTAGTTTAGTTAGAAGATCTCTCCCCATAAGGGGAGCTGGGCACTCCGGTATTACTAAGAAGGAATGTAGGACTTTACCTTTACCTAGGTCCATAGTCCTCTCCATGCTCTGTATTTGCTCCCATTAGCCCCTTGAACCAAGGACCTCTTGGATAAGAGAGGTCCCAATGGGGCTTGGAGAGCAGAAAAGACAGCTCCCATATCTACTTTAAAGTTGATTTGGTTCCTCTCCACGTTAAAAGTTACCCTGAGCTCGGGGAGGGGATCCGAGCCTCGTCCCCTCTAGTCTTCTCCTTCCAAGGCTAGCACATTAGGTTGACCTTGTTGAGCCTCTAAGGCCTGTTCCTTTTGCTTTTTCTTTTGTTTTTTCTTTTAAGCTTGAGGCAATCTTTGATGAGCTGTCTCAACTACTTGCAATATGCAGGAGGGCAGTGTGGCTTATCCTCATCTATGTTTCCCTGAACTCCTTTTACTACTGTGGCCAAGATTGTTGTCAATTCCTTATTCCTCTTTCTATCTTTGGTTAGTTCTTTCTCCTCTCTCTCTTGAAATATATTTTATCAGATTTTTTTTTTTTTACCAAATCTCTTAAAGTCAAATCTTGTTGAGAGGTTCGAGATGCCTGCCACATGTAGGAAGAAGTCAACAGATGCCATCTCATGAAATAGGCAAGGGGTTTTATTGTCCCAGCATGCATGGGGTTCAATGAACACGCAGGAACAGAGAGCCACAAGGTGTGCCGGAGCATGGCTTTTAAAACTACCGAACAAAGGAAGGCAGGGCTTTGGCAAGCACGGTTACAGAAGCAGAAGGCATTGGTTAGTTTAAATGGCTTTCTACATTCATTGGAGGGGGCGTCTATAGGGTGGTCTAGAGTTGGGCGGCGAAGGGTGCTTCCTAATATGGGCAGCAGATGCCCAGGGAAGATACACTCCATAAACTCCTTAAACATGGAATGGGGCTGTTTCTACCTCACAACCCAGGTTTTCTAGTCAGCTTTATCCTTGTCTGAATTTAACCTAGGCAGCTTTAAACTATAACGGCTCAATTCCCAGAATATTGGGGGGAGATGTGCAGCATGGAGCAGTGTAGACCATGCACTGTTAATAAGAGAAAATTTCTCTTACATTGTAACCCATCTAGTCGTTGGGGCTTATGCCTGATGTCTTAAGCTGACTGACCTATAAAGGCCATGGCAACAGATGCCCCATTGTCCCTCATCTTGAGGGTTAAAGGGAGTGTACCTATGGTAAGCTTCCATTAGTCTCTAAGAATATTGAGGGCAATTCGGTAGGTCCTTGAAGGATCTCCCTTACCTTAGCCAAATTTGTAGGCTGCCTAGCAGCCACTCAGAGACCCACCACTAGAGTCTGGCAATAGATGGACAGATGCTCCCTACCTTCTGGAGTATTGGGGCTCCAATCAGGGCAGCAAAATGGGAAGAAGTCATCAATGATATTTGGGAGCTGGGTAGGTCTCCCATCCTGTCTCAGCACAAGTTTTCTAGCATCTATGAGGATTCAATCCTTTTTTCAGTGGTAAACAAGGTTCCCAGCAACTGTTGACAGTCATCCCAGGTAGGCTGGTGAGAGAACATGAGAGACTCTACCAACCTGGTTAACCTAGAAGGGTCCTCAGAAAAAGGAGGGTTATTATTTTTCCAATTATATAAGTTGGAGGAGGAAAAAGGGCCAGTATGGGAGTGCTGGCATTTCTCCCCCGTTCTCATCACCAGCATGGGTCCATGCGACCTGAGGGGGAGTGTGATTGCCACTCTGTCTTGAGGGCCCAGGGCCTGCTGGCTTCGGGTTCCTTGGGCTGGCCTATAGTCTGTAGCATCAACTAGGGGCTTACTGAATGAGCACAGTTAGTCATTATCATAATACAGGAAGAGTCTGGGAGGGGCCTGGAATTAGCCCAGGGTGCCTTAAGGTACAAATGACTGTGCTCATCAAAGGTTTGCAGCTAGGCTTTAGGCACTGTCAAAGTTGATTAAATTTAGCACAAATAGCAAAACAGTAACTTGATCAGAAATATCTAATTGATCTTGAAATAGATTGCCATTCCATAAATGTGTCCCTACATTACAATTTGCCTTAAGAAGTACATGGAAGGCAGAGCTGAAAATCTCAGCTATAAGTGTAGGTCCTACATCATGAAGCCAGGTAGGGCCAGGTTGCTGTCCCAGAGAAGTTTTCAGTATCATACACCACTTATGTGCATTTTTAAAGGTGAAATGTTGAAATGGTTTTAGACCCTTTGGGCTAGCATTCAAATCCATGGAGGTTTTACCTGGTGAAGGAAGTTCCCTCCAAGCCCTAGTTTTGTTATTCTACATTGACCTATATTTGCATATCAATAGCAAGCTGACTGCCTGTGGCAGCAAAGACAACCTCTCTGATTAACATATCTTTTGTAATGGCTAAACTCTGAGCAGTACTGCCAGAGGCCTGATCTGTGCACAATTCAAAAATGTTTTCTTTTCACAACAAATAATTTGCTGACTTTAAACATACTTTAGCTATTTCTTTGCAATCATTTCAGGTCATAATCTGTCATCTTAGATATTTTACAAACCCCAAGGCAAATGAATCTGGGGGAGAATTGAGGAAAGCACCCCCACTGTTTGTTGGGCCCTAGGCAGGTTTGTTGTAGGCTCATTTTTTTGGAACAGGTAGTTCTTTCACATCAGTTTTCCCTAACCTGAGCCCACCTCACTCTAGGACTTACTCTCTAAAAGTTCCTAGAAAAGAGACAGTCCTTGGCAACCTGCTCAGTATCCCTTTTATCCCTCTCTGAGACAGAATCTTTTATTCTCTCAATAAACACATCTTATTTTTAAACTCCATTGTTCCTAAAATCCATCCTAAGATTTTATAGAACATGAAATCATACCCAACATAGTAGGTTGGGACTTTAATTTCCCTACATCAGTAGTGGCTCTTTGGCCCCTACAGATGTAAGCAAAAGAACTTTAACAACCTCCCTCCACGATGAAATCAAGTAGCTGTGTTTTTTTTTTTCCCAATATAGAGAGTAAAGGGTTTTTCTATATTGGGGAGAGCCAATGCAGGGGCAGATAACAGGGAATTTTTGATCTGATTGAAGGCCTGTTGTTGGTCAGCACCCCAGGTAAAGGTGGCATCTCCCTTTAGGAGGGGATGGAGGGGAGCAGCCAGGGAGGTGCACCCCGGGATCCATAGGCAGCAGAATCCCGCAGTCCCCAGAAATTCCCGCAATTGTCTCTTATTCGTGGGTGGGGTCCTCCTCGCCCCCTGTCCTTCTCAGCCCCATGCCGCCCTGCCTCCGAGGAGACTGGAGTAGGAGGGGGGGTAAGGGGGAGGAGGAGCCCCGGAGTCCAATAGGATTAAGTCAGACTGTGACTGGGGCAAAACAGGAGGAGGGAAAGAGGGGTAGAGATTGGGGGTTGGGGATCAAGCAGGTTGTGCTTTTATGGGTAAGAGAGTGACAGGCTCCAGTAAAGCCAGAGTTAAAAAGGGGCTTACCCATCTCAGGGGATCTTCACATAAGTCTTGACACACCACAATGTAAGGTTGTTGGTCAGGATGTCCCTGTCCCCTAGGACAGAAGACTATAGTCTTAACTGCCTGGATAAGGGGGAGGTGGAAAGTCCCCTCTGGCAGCCATCCCACCTGGAATGTAGGCCACTCTGACGAGCAGAACGTCTACCATTTATCTTTTTTGACAAATAAAGAAAGATTATGAGCCCTCTCTCATATTTCTGGCCAATGATCTAGAGTGAAAGAGAGAGGGGTAGATATTGTTTGTCCCATGGTGGGTGCTGTGGAAAAAAATAAGGTTAGTGGCGCCAAACAAACAAAGACAGACGACCAAGATGACAAACAAATAGACAAATGCTGGCGTGCAAAACTTCCCCTTTTGAGGAACGACTAATGGTGACCCCACCACAAAATAGACTCAGAGATCCTATGATCCCCAGGGTATCCCCCGGGGAAGTGACTTGTGACACAGAAGCCCGGAGGCAAGTCACTTGGACCAAGTGCTCATGTGTCTTGGTGCCAGTCACAACAAAACTAGCAATCACAAAGTGAAAGTAAGGCAAAGAGAGACAGAAAGAGAGAGAGAAACGGCTGTACTTACCCCAAGAGGTGGCTGTTGAAGTCTCCCGATGCAGGGGGCAATCCTTCCGATCTCGGTGGCACCTCCAAATGTGAAGGTCGAGACGCCCGCCGTGTGTAGGAAGATCCCAACAGACGCCTTCTCATGCAATTGGCAAGGGGTCTTTATTGTCCAAGCATGCGTGGGGCTCACTGAACATGCAGGAACAGAGAGCCCCGAGTTGAGCCAGAGCAGGGCTTTTAAGCTATAGAACAAAGGGAGGAAGGACTTTGTCAAGCGTGGTTACAGAAGCAGAAGGCATTGGTTAGTTTAAATGGCTTTTTACATTCATTGGAGCAGACGACCATAGGGAAGTCTAGAGTCAGGTGGTGGAGGGTGCTTCCTAATATGGGCAGCAGATGCTCAGGAAGGGTACATTCTGTAAATTTCTTAGTCATGAGAGTGGTCTGTTTTAAATTCCTCTTACAAAATATATGCCAGCTGATTCAAATTTTATTAAATAGTCTTTTGTTAACTTTGAGAGTGTGACATTATAGTGGATACACTCTTGTAATTTCTTTTTTTTAATTTTATTTTTAAAGAAGGTAAAACTAAACAAAACAGATCATAAGATAATATTGTAAGATACACAAATTTCAAAGCAAGACAACCAGAGAGCTTCACTGTGTATCTCTTTTTTTCTTCCAAATAGTTGTCCATATCTTCACATACAATGAATTCATACAAAATAAAATAGCATAAAACTGATCAGAACAGGATGATAAAGCATTTTAGGTCTTCAAGACCAAACAATAGGGAATTCATCAATGGCTGCCATAATGTCTCTCATTCTCTTCAAAATAGCTATCCATACCTTCATGTATGTTGAAATTAAAACAAAACAGACTAAAATCACTCTGAATAAAGATTAATAGTATTGCTGGATTTCACATTATGATCTATCAAATCAGCACTGGGTACCATAGTGTCTCTTTGTCTTCATAGTAACTTCTCATTTCATCATGCAGTATATAATTGATTCTCATAAACTTTTTAGAAGTTCTAGTCATGCATGAGTCTCTATGTTTATACCTACCCTTTCTCTATTAGAGGGGAAAACAAAACAAAACAAAGCAAATTCATGGGAAAACATTAAATGAAAAATACAATAGTAAAGAGCCCAGAACACTGACATTGCAAGTTGGTATGAGCATAACTAGAGTTGTTATTTTACATGATAATCTTCTAGAGTTCCTTGAATCACCATACAAAAATAGTCACAATTGTTCCATCCTATGAATGTTGACTATATTGTTCCAAGAACTTACAGAATTTGTAGCAAAATCATCTTAGCTAGTCTAAGTGTGTTTATATAATTTTATACATTTTTTTCTCATTTTCCCTGAGATATTATTTTTCCCCTTTCAGCAGATTCTTATCCTTTCACTGTAATTATTGAGTTTTTTTACCTTATGTACTCTTACCATTGCTTACATGAGGGAGGGCTTACACATGTGAATTTGATTTATTTCACTTGCGTGTATATGTTAGAAACACATGCTAAAATATTTATGGTGCAATCATACATTAGTTTGTTTCAGATAACCTGGTTGAAGAGCTGAGCTGATGGATGTGTACATGAAACAAGATTTTCCATGGACATGTAACATTTAGACTGGACAATAAATTTGTGAGGGCTATTTGTATTACTTTTCACACTTTTTCACTGACTGCTGAGTTATATAAAGAATTTCCGATTTCAGATTTAAAGTGTATTATTAATCATCTCTAGTCTCAGTTTTCTGTTACATCTTACTTTTTTTAATCTACATTTTCAGACAAAAATCAACCAAATCTGATGGCTCATATTATCTGTCTGTTTATGGTACCTACTATCTGTAATGTCTTTTCTACTTTCATTACTCAGCTGTGACTACATCAGGTTGCTCTTTCTTTATGAACCCTTTCCTGATTCTGTGAGCAAACATGATATATAAGAACTTTTTCTTCTCTGAACCTGTGAAAATATTTTCTACCTCTTAGAGAACTAATCATATTGCTTTTTCTCACCTACATGAGTCTGCTTTACTTTATTTCTCCAATTATCTACACCAATCCTCCTTTATCAATACAAAAAATCTTATCAAAACTTTTTAAAACAAACCAGACTTCATTCATCATCAATTTCTCTATGTGTAGGTCCTTGCATACAGAAAGACCACATTAAATATCTGTTCAACTCACTTTTCCATGGCAATTAAAATGCACAAAACAAATTCATTCTTGAAGACTAGCTAAATATATATTTTCATAAAAATATTTGTTTGTCAATATTAAATTTTTAAATTTATATATAATGAATTTGTAGCTTGTGGTTTTCAACATAAATTATAGAGTTAATTTTCAGGGGATCTATTCATTTATTCAACAGAAAAGCATTGGCATTTTTTACCCACTGTGTACTAACCATACCTTTGACAACATCTCTTCACTTACACTTATGCTAGTGATTTATACATATCATGTGATAATACAATTTAATGTTAATCATAGTGCTATGAAAAAATGTAGAAAATGTAAGATTGGGCTGCTGTTTAAAGAGAGTGATAGACATATTTCCTCTTAGAGGAGAAAGAAGTAAGGGAATCAGCCATATAATAAATGTATTTAAATTCTAAATACATTTTGAAAGAAAATCAGCAGTTTTGTGCAATATTTCAAATGTGAGAAACTAAAGTCAATAATAACACCAAGGTTGAAAATCAGAGTTGTTACTAATTCATATGACATTTGCCAAAATGTGGGATACCATGGGAAGAGAAGAATTAAAGGGGATGCAGATCAGAATACTCTAGTGCCCAGAAAAATACTTGGATTTGTTAGGTAGAGGTTCAGAGGAGAGGCATGGCCTAAAATATAAATGTGAGATATAAATTGTCCTATAGAGTTATGTGATGTTGTGGGAATAAATGTGAGAATGTGGACAAAGTATAAAGAAACAAAAATGTGGAGCTGGAGCACTCAAATATTGAGATCAGAGAAGGGAGAAGGGAGGGGAGAAGTGTATGAGAAGGGAGAGACAGAAAACCTGGCTGAAGGCACACAAGGGGAAGAAAAATCAAAAGAGCTTAAGTTACAGAAACAAAATACGGGCAATTGTAAGATGTAGGGAATGATCGGCTATTTCAGGGTAGGAACTGAATTATCCATTGAATTCAGGCACATTGAAGTCATCAGATTTCAAGGATAGAACTTTAAAATGTCAATATTTAAAAACCACAAGATCAGTCTTTACTTTGGAGGCTATATTTGTTTTTATTCTTTCCATAGAAATCTGACTTCTGTTTTACTTCTTTTAAAGTTTCATTACAGAATATAAAAGATAATCTGCAGCAAATCTCAGGTCAGATTGACTTTCTTCAAAGCAAGAAGATGCCAGCACTCCAAAGTGCTACCCCTGTGGGAAGGCCCAAGCTACAGGAAGCCCTTTCACAGTTTGATTTCCAATGGGGAAAAGTCAACAAAATATACTGTGGCACCCTTTTCTGTCCATCCATGCCTTGTGACAATGTCCATGGGTGGAGGAGAGTGCTTCTCCAGGAAAAGGACACCGCATGTGGGAATTGGGCACAAGGATCTTGGAATGTTTTGTGCTGATAATTGTAATTTGTGTAGTTCACATGTGTATGTTTTTATGTGATGCTCAATATGGAGTCGAGGGTGGAGACTCCAGGGGGGTTGCTGGAGGCCCTCTAGATAACCCCTTTGTGAGGACTGGTTGTGGGGTTTTGCCTTCTGTGAGTAGTGTGAGAGAGTTTATGCATGTGGGAGCTTTGGGTGGGAGAGCTCATGGAGGAGGATTTGTGGGGTTCCTGTGAGACTACTGCCCTGAGACACTGGACAGGCAGCCAGAGATGGGCAACTAGGACACATATGTTAACCACCGGCCGCCTAAGACAGGCACAGGACCAATTGCTGTCCTGCAGGCCCATGATGGGTAAGGCCTGGTTGGGTTCATATGAAGAGTCCTTGACCCAAGACAGGCGCTGTGCTACAGGCAGCCAAAGACGGGCAAGTAGGACACATATGTTACACCACCAGCCACCTAAGACAGGCACAGGACCAATTGCTGTCCTGCAGGCCCATGATGGGTAAGGCCTGGTTGGGTTCATATGAAGAGTCCTTGACCTAAGACAGGAGCTGTCCTCACAGGGACTGCCATACTCCCATAAGTGATAAGGGAAACAATGTAGGGAGTGGCACAATAGCCTCACACATCTCTCCCTCCTGCAGGCATTCAAATGCATCGGCTTACATTTCCCAAGCTAACTAAGTAACAAGATTGAGATGTTAATTGATACCTATTGCCCTGAGCCTGGGGCACTCCCTGCTTGGGGTTGAGGTTAATTAATACCTATTGCTTGGGATTGTCTCTGCCTGGCCCTGGGTCTGGGGTGCTTCCTACTTGGGGCTGGGGGTTGCTGCCAAGGTTAGCAAATATATATTCCAGCTTCTAAAAAATAAAGGGGATTCAGATTCACTCACAGACTGGTGTGCAGTGTCTTCTGTCTCTCACTCGCTGACTCTCTGTCCACCTTTGGGAAACCCTAGCCCTGCCGCAGCTGGACTCTGGCAATATACAAGACTGACAAGGTAGGTAATCTTTTACTTTCCTAAACAATTAAATTGTTTTCAGAAATTATGAAATTTATCTCATTACCCTCCATGGAAAAAGAACATGAGAAAGAATAGAGGGCTTAGTCTGCAAAGGCTATGTGGTTTCCACTGCAGCTATTCAGTTTTGTTACTGGAGGGTGAAAGAATCCATCGATGATACATAAATGTAGAAGTATGACTTGTTCTAAGAAATCTTTCTTTATGAAGATAAATGGCAGACCTGGATTTAATGGACTATAAATTGATGACTCCTATTGTAAAGCAAGCTTACGTCACAAAACAAGAAGTTAATTGCAAGAGTACAGGGAAAATAAATAGCTGTCATTTGGTCTCTTTCAGTTACAGCCAGGGTCATGTACCCTAATAAGACATATATGATGGTGGAGTCTTTAAATTTTTGGAGATTAGAAATTGTTTGCTTATAATAGACAAATGCCTAGTACAGCCTTCATGTTGGTTCCTCAACAAAAATGTGCTGAAAACATTAATAAACTACTTTCACCAGCATTGCTGTTGTTGGGACAAAATACCTGACACTGATCATTTAAAGAAGATGAGGTTTAATTTTGGGTCATGGTTTCAGATATTGTTAGCTGGTTCTAAGTCAGAAACAATGTGTCTGAGGGCACAGTGGAACAAAGTAGCTCACTTCCTGGTGTGTGGGAAGCAAAGCATAATAAAAGAACACCATAAAGGAAGGGACCAGGGACCAAACACTGTCCCCAACATCACAGTACCTACTCACCTATACCTAGAAATGCACTTTACAAATCTATGGGCATTTCAAGCCAGCCAAGTTGACAGACAAGATTAGCACTCCAATAAGCCAACTGTAGTGTAAATCAAAATACCTTTGAACCAGTAATGAGATTTATGTCAGTATGTTTTCATGCATGATCCATATAATGTTTTAAATTTATTAATCAGCTATTATCACAATAGTGTTGTTATACAAATCAATCTGAACTTTATGGCTTGAAAAACTGTGAGCTTCTAGCTTTGTGGTTTGCCTTGGGTAGGTTTGGCAAGGCAGTCCTGCTCAAGATGTGGGTCAGCTAAACTAGGTTCCACAATGCATGTTTAAAAACTTCTGTGTATATCTTTACTGTGAGGTAAAGATAAATGGTCAGTGGCATGCTGTACTTGTGATAGATCACCAGAGAATGAACTGAACCTAATCTTCCAAGAACACATATGCCTTGTGGTCCTGTTAATCCACTGACATTCTGTTGACCATAGCATATCACATCACAAAGCCTGACATCAGTAGGATAGTAAAGTTGTCTCTTGCTACAGTGGATGGAGGAGAGGCATAAATATTTGCAGAATAATAATCCAAATTATTGAAGATAGTTCATAATTAATAAAAACATAGTTATATGCCCTGGTTTTTTATTGATGATAAAACTAAATCTGGAAGATGTTAAGTGACTTTTCCAAGCACATACTAAAAAACACATCTACATTTTACCTTCACCAAAACATTTACTCTAAAAAGATTACTTGCTTTCCTTGCAATAAGTTACAAAAAAGAGAAAATGCATTATATTCTCAGCATTTCTAAGGCATAAGTGCTGAGACCACCATTAATTGCCAAATTCTTGAATGTTATCATTGCAAAGCTCACCTTTATTAAATGGCATAAAGCAGACATTACTCTTTACTGAGGACAAGAAGAGAATTAAAAGTCAAACTGATTTGTGATTGCTCACTCATCAGCTGTGTAGCCTGTTTCTAGACAGCATCTTGCAGCAAATAGAATTTCAACATGTAGATACAGAAAAGTTACAAATAATCAAAATATTAAATATGAACCCTTTCCATGTTGTAGCTGCTTGCAAATACTCAACAGTCAATACTAATTCCACAAATACAATGAGCTTTTGGGTACATGTATATATCTATGTATCTATATCTATATCTATATATCTGTCTATCTGTCTATCTGTGTGTGTGTGTGTAATAGAACTGTTAATTATAAGGATATCAGTATTTGTATTTTCATCTATTGCTTGGTGTATTACTAACTGCTTATAAAACGTATCTACAGGAAATTTAAGAATGATGAATTTAGATAACTTCATTTACATTAGAAAAAAAAGCCCTTTCCTTCCTTCAACAAAAATTTGGAACTGGCCTACTAAATGCCACATACTGTGCTCTTCTGTGTCTATTTTCTTTCTCATGCCATCTCCACTATCCATCAAGCCATTAATTAATCTGTCACACTTTCAGCAAAATATTCTTTCAAGCCTAAGTGTATAATATAGTTAAAATGGTACATTTTTTAGACTACAAATTGGTGCACATCCATAAGATGGCATTATTGTGTAATGAAAAGTTTCTGGGCTGACATTAAGAAAATGTTATTTTAAAATCTGCATTTCTCCTTGGAGTTCCATTTAGTGTAATATTTTGGTATTCTTTGCCTATCCATATAAAATAACTTAATTCAAGATGATTCAAAGCTTTAGATGTTATGTAAAGATTACATGAGATACAAATACTGATTTCTACAATACTGATTTTCTAAGGAAAAGAAAATCTCCAAAAAAAATTAATAGGGAAAGCAGCATGAGCACATTAAAAAATCAAATTCTATTACTGATGATATTTCTTAAAGTAAATAAAATGGCAAATAAAAATGCAGATGCAGTAGTATATAAATGAAGTAAGACAATAAAAATACTCATTTTATGAATCCATTTCAAAACTCAAAACTGACATGTTTGGGGTCAGAGGTCAGATGGTGGTAGTGTTGGTGAGGAAACATGATTAATGGGCAGAAATAGGCTCTAGGCTCTGGCTTATGTTTTGTCATTTGATCTGGGTGCTAGTTATGAGAATGTATTTCCTTTAAAAATGCTTCTGAAGTATATATTTGCATATATGTTTCTCTATGAATGCTTTCCTGGAGTGAAATTTACATGTCAACCTTTAAAATAATACATATATTTTTAAGTATAAGAATAAAGATAAGAATAAAATGAAATACAACTTTAGAGAAAAACTTCTACTATTTTTCTATTTTTAACAATTCACCCTGGAACTCCAAACACTTTATCACTACTCAGCATAGACTCTTGGGTACCTGTATGGGTACTACTCTTTTAAAGCAGTCTGTCCTGAACTTAACACCATCATCTTGAGACCACAGAACTATGTGGCAATAAGATTCTGAAAATGGGAGAGGTGAAAACTGCTTCCTCAGGGCTTTTTTCCATTGTTTATTTTCCCTCAGCTTAAGTCCACAGCATTAAAGCATACCCAGCCTCTAGCTGCTACTTGCACTGCATGAGGGAAAATGAGACAAAAAAACAAATGAAGGGGAGAAAATGGGAATAGAAACTAAAGAAATCTGATTTGAAGAGTGAATGCCTTAAACATCTCTGTACTTGGATTATAGAAAACAAGCATTTAATTCTACTGGCCTATTCCTATAGACATTTGATATCTCAGTTGTAAGTTTTGTGCTAAAACATTCAATAAATATTTTTCTGTCAGCTTGTTGTGAGGGAAATAACCCCACACTACCTACAAAGCAAAAAGGATAATATACTAATCCTCATGTTGCCCCCATAAAATTGTGTCCTATAAAGTGGAAGCTAGAGGAACAGATGCATAATCTGAGAACTTTTCCTCAATTGTTTGTTCCTAAATGATACACTCAGCTATACCAGCATGAGCATCTCCTCTCTTTGTCGCAGTGCCCTATGTAGTTGGGAAATACAAGAGTACCTCTGTATAAGTACATTCAGGATGCTGACATCTCAGGAAAGATTAACATTGTAGCCTTAGAATAAGTTAACAAATCTGAAGATTTTCACACAAGATCAAACTTTCATATCTCCCAGGTACAAGTGTACGTTCCAATTCATAATTCTACAAGTGTATGTGCCAATTCATAATTGTGAGCTTTGAAGAATTAAGAAGCAAAAAGTAAGAAAAACCACTTCCTGAACAGGTGAAAGTTTTTCTATTCCATTCTAAAATAATTTTTAATTGCTCAAAATTAATAGATTCAATCATAGAAATCTTCTAAAGTACATCATGACAAATTGAAGAAGTCAGATTCTATTTTTGTCCCACTTTTTGAACACCATGATAAAGGGTTGAGTTAAGCTTCTTTGTTTTTTGCTCTGAGCATTTTTCTTTGTTGTTGTTGTTTTGAGACAGGGTCTTGCAATGTAGTATGGACTGACCTTGAACTCACTACATAGCTCAAGCTAGCCTTGAACTTGTATAGATCCTTCGACCTCAGCTCCCCAGGTGTGGGTTTGTAGGCATCTGCCAGTATACCTGGCCACTTGAAGCATCTTTATTGAAAAACTTTATTTCTTTAGTAACCAATTGGATACAATTCATTTGAAACACTGAGTGATTGATCTAAATGAAGTAACAGAGAACTTATCATTATAGACAAGGCAGGAAACATAATCACCTAAACACTGGAAGTATTTAAAACTTTATTCTTAGCTCTCCAGTTTTTCCCCAGTTAAGCACCTTACTCAGTATTTGTTCTTCTACATTTCTCTATATTGATTGGTGTGATTTATCTTATTGGTTCCTAATGTCCTAAGCCACCTAAATGTTTCTTGCTTAAACAGTGTCTAGTCAAAAATGAATGAGTAATCAGTGCTATTTTATAATGATGATGGTGATAAAAACTATAATAGAACAGCACCAACACACCTAATAGCCCATACATAAACCACTGTAAATGCTGTGAAAGACAAATCTCTTACTAACCTGTCCCTTTCTCCAATCTCCTTTGATGAAACTTGGCTTCTACTTTGTCTTTTCTGCCATATATAAGTTTCCCCTTATATATTTTAGTCTAAGGCTCCCTTCCCATTCACATTATCTTCCATTTCATGCTGTTCTGTTCAAGTATTTGTATTCCTGTCAAGGCCTTTTCTAAGCTAACCTAATCCCTAGCTATTGTGAATATCCTTCACTGACCAACCAGTCATTGTACTCTGTGCACCACTGAGAGAGTGATTCTGAGTCAAATAGAGAAACCTTGGTTTCCACGCAGCACCCAAAATAAATTTGAGAATTTGAGTATTGGTGCCAATTATAGAAAATTTACCATGAGGAGCAAACTTTAAAATGCAAAAGATTAACCCTGACTACTTAGTAACTGGAAGTACCATGTTTGCTTTTTGTATATTGATGGGCAAAAGGTCTCATTAAAATGAGCCAACTACCAAATATAATATTCTTAAATCACAAAAGTGATGTTTGAACCTGTATGTGAATGCGAATCATTCAGGACACTGTCCCACTTTAATTGGAAACCTAAACTAGCATTTAATTTAGGTTTTCTTCTTTATTTACCATAATTTGAGTTACTGGTAGTTGTGGGCATGGGGAAAGGAACTGGATGATAGGGACATGCTGCATTTATTTAAGGAAAGGACTTTTTGAATTAAATTAAATAGAAGTTTGTTTCTATCAGCTTATCTTCTGTGCATTCATATTGCTAGATCAGAACATTAAACATTTGTAGAAGGATTTATTTTTATGATCATTCTTTCATATAAGATCATTTGTCTTATGACTTCAATATTTTCAGAGTCTTAAATCATTATAGTTCACATAGAAGTGAATCACAACTTGCTTCAGATGAAAACTTGACTGTATATAAAATTACTATAATCACAGAATTAACTATAGATCAATATTCTGAATCTTTTTTTCTGTTTTTTTATTTAAAGAAAAAAATTTGAAACAGAGTGTAGAAATAATACAAAATCTCAAAAACAAAACAAAACAAAAAAAATAGTATCCAGTAAGAAATCACTAGTTGATAATTACATATTTTCCTCTTAGAAGCAGTTGAACAAGTTACAAAAGTAAAGCTTACAAAGTGGACATCCAAACAGTGAGACTGCAATCAGTTTTGTTCATCCATCCAACAAAAACTTTAGCAACATGGTTATCAATCGCACGCACCCAAACATACATGCAGTTATATCCTTTAGAATACTTTCTTTTCCTCTCTTTTTTCTTTACAATAACTATACTCCATTCTTGTAAACTACTTAGAAATTCTACACATGTATAAGTCTCTACATGTATACCTAGCCTTTCTGTATTAGAGGGAGAAACAAATCAAAACAGTCAATACTACAAATTCCTAGAGAAACACAAAATGAAAAGGACATATAAAACCAAAATACTAGGTAATCTATGGTACTTACTATGAAGTCTCTTGTTTTCAATGAAATTGTCTATATTGTCAAACATAGTATAATTAAAGTTAGCATTGCATTACACTATTAATAAAATCTAAACATTGGAGATATTATAGGACTTCAAAGGCAGTTAATAATCAAACCAGAATGAGTATACTATTGAATCTTGTCATCTTCAGAGTAGTTGCCCCTACTCTCAGACTTGATACTCTCAAGCATACCATATTCAAATAAAATCAGTCAAGATAAAACAGCAGTATAACCAGTCTTCTCTGGCTTATCTCTACTATGCTATTTTTCTGTCATTGTTTGTTTACTCATCTCCTTCCTTTCACTGTCTGCCCCTTTCTTTGAGGCCTTTCTGCCATTGTTCCTGGAACCCTGGTGATTTTCTTCTCTCTCTCTAGAATGTCCTTCAGTGTTCTTTGCAGGGTTGGATTGGTGGTCACAATCTCCCCCAGTTCATCTTTCTCATGGAAATATTTTGTCTCCATTAATTTTGAGAGACAGTTTTGCAGGGTACATCATTCTGGGTTGGAGGTTATTTTCTTTCAGGGCTTGGAATATTTCACTCCAAGCTCTTCTTGATTTGATGGTTTGTATTGAGAAGTCCACTGTGATTTTGATGAGTTTTCCTTTATAGGTAATCTGTTTCTTTTCTCTGGCCACTTTTAATATTCTGTTCTTGTGATGGATTTCTGGGATCCTGATTATTATATGTCTGGGTGTAGATCTGTTTTGGTTGTAGCTGGCTGGAGTTCTGTATGCCTGATATATCTGAATATCACTTCCATTTCCTATGTTTGGGAAGTTTTCCTTAATTATTTCTGTGAATATACTTTTTATTTCATTTGTATTTGTCACTGCACCTTCATCCACATATTTTATTCTTAGGTTATAAGTTCTCTTATCATCTTCTAGCCTTTGTATTGTTGCTTCCTGGTTCCTAGTTATTTTTAAGAGATCCTTCCTTTCATGATCATATGTTGCAAATCTATCTTCAAATTTTGAAAGTTTGTCTTTAGTTTCTGTTAAAAGGTTTTGCCAGCTTTCAATGGAATTTTTAATTTCCTGATATTCTCTTTGGATTTGTTTCATGTATTCTAGGTTTTGTTTATATTCTTCATCAAAGGCTTCTCTCCTTTCTCTGGATTCCTCTATTCTTTCATTTGTGTCTACTTGAGGATTACCCAGGATTTCTTTTTTTAATCTTCTTATATCTTGCTAGTTAGAATTTCAGATTTAAGTTCATCAATGAGGATATGGAAGTATTTCTTTATTTCCAATGAGGCTGTCTCTGGTATTACAAGTTTGCTGCCCTCAACCTCCTCTGCATTTACTTTTCCTTGGTTCCATGGTTGGAGACCTTTTGTTGTTTCTCTGTCTTGTCTTGCTTCAGTCCCCCTTCAGACTGGTGGGTGGTGGAGGTCTCCAGGCCTTTCTTATTGCTTACAGTTTTTTCTGCAGTGCAATTGCTAGGGAAGTGCCACTCCCCAGTTGTCTGAGGATCTGTGAGGTTCATGCTGAGAGCCAGCCCCTCCCCCTACATCAGTCAACCAGGGGATGCTTCAGCAAGTGTGTGTGTTTCCTGGAAATGCCACTGGCTCAGAACAGACTCATCCTTGGCTATTGGGTTTCAGCCAGGGGCCTGGCCCAGCCCAATCAGATCCCACCAATCTACTTTGGACCAGGGGCCATGGATGGAGGCCACCTTGGATTTTGATTTGAGCCAGCACTGCCCAACTCCAAAATGTCATCTAGCCGGTCCTCCCACTCTGGGGAATCCAGTTCCTGTCACTCACCAAAGTTTACTCAGCTCCATTGGCTGTTTCCACTGCCTGCTGCAGTGCCTCCTCCAACTGAGTCTTGAGCTCACCAATCCCTGCTCTTGGAAGGGCTGCAATCTCAGCTCAATTGTGAGTTGACTCTAATATATGCTGTTACAGTGACCAGGGCTTGCCCAGCTCCAGCCCTCTGTCTATGCTTCTTCTTCTTCTTTTTTTTTTTTTTTTCTTTTTCTTTTTCCTAAGTTTCTTCCTGGGTCATGAGATTCCTCTCCTTTTGTCTGGCTTTCTCCATGTTGTCAGATTCCAGTGTCTGAGTTGATTTTTTTTCAAAGAGGCTCTCTTACCATGCCACCACTCAGTGGGCCATCTTGCAATTCCTGTATATTTTACTCAAGGTAATTGGATATTTTTTCCCAAAAATAGCTGTATGCAAACTTTTTTGTCCCTCACCAAAGACAGTTATATTACTGCCATATACAGGAACATATTTGGCCTGTTTTTATTTAAATAAATTTATAGATTATATACAATCAACAGAAAGCAAAACTTTAGTATAGAAACAGGTTTCATATCTATAGCAATAACCTCAATTTGTAGAATATTTTAATTTTTGACTCTTGCTTATGTTATGTTTCTTATTTTTGTCATGCTGTAAATTTCCCTCCTCTAAACATACATTTTAAAACTACCTAGAGTAAAGGAGTTTTTGAAGAAGTGACAATAAAGCAAAGCTACATGGAATTTTCCCACAAATTCTCTATTTTATCTAGCATAATTTGCTTTAGCTGAGAGTAACAAAAGTTCAAGGTAGTGATGCATTTTGTGAGACACACACTTATTTCCCCTACTGAACCTTCCCAGGAGCATACAGTCAAGGCAGTACAGTTGTCCTGCTTATTCTTGCTTTCTATGCAAGTACCTATATATGCTGATTCTTTCTCAGTGTGTTGTAAACTGGAGGTCTCACCATACCCAGTCTTACAGGAAACTCTTTGGTTAACAAGAACCCATTTCCATATGGGATCATTCAACAAACTGTTAATGCAAGATAATTGTTTCTGTATTTAATTTCATTGTTCTGCAATAAGGTGAGACCATTATTTTAGATGTAGCTATAGTAATATATGAAATATGTAACCTTGATATAGTCTTCAAAATATGAGATGCATAAAAAATTCTCTCATAAAAAATATACCAATTACCCATTAAAATTTACATGATTTTTGATAGAAGGTGGTCTATGACTGCCATTCTAGGGATTCATTATTCATTATGATTTTGAAATTTAAGCTTTTTAAAATAGGTCTCTTCTGTAAGAAATGCATACTTTTGCCTAAAAGCTGATTTTCAGAAGACTTATTTCCTTATTAGTTTTAGTTTACTAATGGACAATCTCAAATCTCATTTGGAAACATCAGTTTACCTCAAGGGAAAACTGCCTATTACAAGCAAAAATGTGGTTTTTGAGAGGTTTCTACATGAAACAATATACTTTAGAATATTCTTTGTGATTTCCTAGAATAGGCAGATACTGATAAAGAGAGAATAAATGGGTATTTAAAAAACTATTACCCTTGGAATAATTTGTATAATTGAATACAATCAAGCAATAATGTCCTTTTTTTACAAGTGGTGATTTTTGCAGGTTTAGTTTATATTGAATTTCTTCTTTTCTCTCTCCTTCCTACCCTCCCCATTGCTGGCATCACTTCACCTAACCTCTCTCCTCTCCTCTCCTCTCCTCTCCTCTCCTCTCCTCTCCTCTCCTCTCTTCTCTCTCCTCTCTCTTCTCTTACCTTTTCCTCCCTTCCCCTCCCCTCCTCTTTTGTCCCCTACCAACCTCTTCTTTCTCTCTCTCTTTGAAGAAATCAGTATAAAGCAAGATTAAATGTAATTTTCCCAGAAGTTCTCTTCACTTCATAAGTTATAATTTGATTTGACTTAGAGTAACAGGAGCTCAAGGGAGTAATGTATTACATAACAAAGAAGCATATCTATCTATCTATCCATCTATCTATCTATCTTTTTTCTTTCCTTAGCATTAAAGCATACTATAGCTTAGCACTGAGAATCTTAAGTATGGTCATTATGTAACTTTTGTTTTAAAGTGATTAGGGGATAACCAGAATTATAATTGTGTAATCTTTGTTGTTATCATTTGTAAATTAGCAACACTCTCATTAAGACTCAAGTGCTAAACTCTTAATTTTGTCTTATCCCTTTTTCCCTATCTCCTGTTAATGGAGAAGTAACTCAAGGTAACTTTCCACTGGTCCCTTCGTGAAGTCTATCAATATTGATCAGCTGTGGCTGCAACAGCACTATAGAATGATACATCCAAAAATCACATCCAATAATCCATTATTCCCCTGTTCAGAGTTAGAAAGAATCAGATTTCCTTCAACCTTTGGAGTGGGAGATTGCCCAAGAAGATCTATGGTATGTGTCTCATTCTGAGGCCCATGATTGTTGGATAGTAGTTTTTGAGGTGTATTGTTCCATGGCAGTTTGTAAACTCTTGGAGGAGCAAGCAGAAACTCAGGTTTTTAGAACCTAGTTTTGTAACTGGATGTTATAACTTTCTACATCCAATGATCAAAGCAGCTCAAATGACACATCAAAAGCCCATAGACAGAGAAATATACCCTCTGAATTAATATCAAAAATTGGGATATACAGCTGGGAGTGACTGAACACACCTGTAATCTCAGCACTCAGGGGGTTGAGGCGGGAGGATTACCATGAGCTCATGGCCAGCCTGGACTACATAGTGTGTTGAAGGCCAGCCTGGACTACATAGTAAAACCCTATCTCAAACAGAGACAAACAATTTGGATGTGTAATACTCTTACAAGTTATAAGTGAATAACTATTTAATGCACTATATTTTTTCATAGAATATTGCAGTATATTTAATAATAATTTTTGATACAATACATATAACTGTCTCTGACATAGTCTAACACAGAACTTGTTGATACTATTTCAAAATGTATTGCAAATCCATTTTATACAAGTTTCTTTTCTTAAATACAATATGTTGGAGAACTCTTAACCACAATAATTGTAATATAAAGCACATATTTAAAGCTCCTTGAAAAAATAAAATATTAAAACAAATTTTCATTCACAGTTTTAATTACCAATTTTTGAGTCTCCTAATGCTTTATACAACACTTGGAACTTGGTTTTCCAAATAGCATCATGACTTTCCATACCCAGATGTCTGCTGCTTGAAACTACCATAAGCTAACTATCACATCTCACAGTATATCCCTGAAGAAGGCCATCTGGTGTATGTCCTCTAGCAAAATTTGTTTAAAAACAAGCAGCTGCATGACAAAGTTAAGAGTCTTTGTCTAGCCATGGTAAATAAGTATCATTGCAGTACACACAATAAAGCATTTTTCCAATCCTAGTCAAAAGCTACAAAAGAAATGTTATTCTCTTATAACTAAAAAAAATTGCAGTATTCAATGATGGGAAAAAAAATCCCATCAAAATATGTTTCAGTAGTTTACCCTTATTGGATGTGGAAAACAAGAATGTAAACCTGTTGGTGAGTGGGTACAAGCTTTGATAAAAACTGTTTTTAATATTTAGTTAGAGTCAAATAATTGTAGATTATTTTATTCAATTATTTACACTAAGTGTTTTGAATATCTTAAAGGCTTATCATTTGATCTCTAACATGAGTTAATATATAATAATTTATTGAATGCTTCCTTCTGCTAGTGCCTTGTGTAACCTTTTTACAATCATTCTATTGCAAAATAAAGACATGCTTTAGTTTTTCTTTTTAATTATGAGTGAATTTTCTAGTCTTGTTAGGTATTTTTCCTTAATTCTATCTACAGAATCAGACTAGAAAGTTTTAAGGATTGATTTTGATCTAGATGGTAAAATTTCTCAGGTTAATTATATCTTGTTTTATAATCTCGCATAAGCAAATGCGGCAACAAGAACTTGAGTTTAGTTAGTTTCTTTGAGTAGTGCACTCAAGAAGCTGTGGTGTAGTAGTGAGTTTGTGTGAAATGGAAGAGAAAGAAATCTATAAAGAGAAGTGATCATGCTAGCTACTACTAGTAGAACTGGAGTTTCATCCCATAGAAAATGTCTAGGAAAAAATAAAACATTTGTCATATTTAACTAGGACCTAAAGCAAGAACTGTGATATAGCTACTCCAATTCTATTAATTATTTTTAAGGGATGCTTGCCATTTTAGAATATTAAGTTTCCCCTTCATAAGCACTTATAGCCTGTCTTCCATGTAGCTATATCCGTTTTTTTCTGCTTCAAAGAAATCTGTCAGCCTTAAGTAAATCTTACACAGTTACTGATTGCTCATTACCAGGCTAGGGACAATGGAGAGTTGAGAGTCAGGAGAATGGGAGGAGCTGTAAAGCTATAGGTTGCAAAGTGTGGGAAAGGGACATTGTTCACCAAACAAGGGCCACTGCACTTTCCAACCCAGCTGTTCAATTTCTGCTTATTTATGCTGCTTTGATGACTCCTGCTGTTGTCTAGATCTTGAATTGTCCAAAGTTTTTGCATGCTGATGCTTGTATAGCTGTCTTTCTGATTTTTCCTTACTGACTTGTTTGTTTGCTGAATCTTTCAATTATGTTTACCCTAGTTATTTGTATGTACTCAACTTAGGTTAGCACTTTGAAATATTGAGTTTTAATTTACAATTTAAAAAAGCATTTACCCATGGTTTGACTTTAAAGTAAGATCCATACCAGTTAGTGACAAGAGTATAAGTGAGGACTAAAGGCCACAGGTAAAATCCTTCTGTAGACAAATTCTTAAATGTCCTAAGACTTGAACTTTGCCTTTCTGCAATGAATGCATTGTGTACAAGTATTTCTCCAATAATTTAAGGAAAGTTTTTTTGTGATGATTATGTTGCAAGTCTTCTGCAAAATAGTCAACACTATTGTTTAACTTAAAAATAAAAGCTAAGATGATGATTACCTTTTTACAGTTACAGAATCCCTGGAGTCTTAGGTCCAAGAGCAAAAACACAGTTCTGAAGATATTTCTCAAGAAGCCAAGAATGAATTATTTTTTACCAGAGATAAATAAAAACACATTTTTCTCATTAACCAATTTATTTCATGATCCAAATTATTTGCCACATGAAAATTGCCATTGTGAAGAATGATAAATATGGCTGGAGACCTAGAAGATGTGACTAGGTGACAGGGACAGGAAAAATATTTATGGATTTATTTTTGCTGGTACTGAAGTTTCAACCCAGGACATTCTATCAGTGAACTACATTAGCATCCCCTGTTATTTTACTTTCAGACAGAGCTTTGCTTAGTTGTTCAGGCTGCCTTTGAACCTGCAAATGTTTTGCTTCAGTTTTGCTAGTAACAGGGATTATAGATGTGCATGGCCACATGTAACTAAAATCAAAGCTTTTGAAATGTGTATTAAAAAAACACATAAAGGTGCTTAGGGAAATGGAACATCTAACCTTCTAGATGTGTAGTATGAGTTCATGTTCTCTAAAATTGAAGAATGACTTTTAGGAACAACAGAGTTTAAGAGAAGATATTTAGAGAGAAAGAAAGCTTCTGTCTGAGAGACAGACAGAAGGGGTCCCAAGTAGTTGCCAAAGGCTCTGTCTTTTTCAGGCAATTTTATAGAGTAAAACCACAACATGAGAAAGGTCTAAGGTGGGGAAAACATGAGAAATCACAAGGTGGCATGATGGGGGGCAGAACTATGGCCAACCAGTGACAGCAATTGCTCAGGTAACACTGGCTAAATCAGGGACAAATGGGGAAGCAAGTCATTTAGGAAGCGAGCATCTTTAAAGAACAGTGATGTAGGGGTTTGGAATGGTAACTTCTAGCTTCCTCAGGGTGATAGAGATATATTTAGAATATCTATTCCTGATGTTTATCCTTAGAAAATATGTGGGTACCTTTGATTTATTTTTGGTCTTGATGTCTGGAGTATAAGGGAGGTGTCTGTCTCCCCTACAGTTGCAAGGTATGTAGCCTTCTGCATTGGCTCCTTCAAGAGCCCTGTCTGGTCTCACTGTGTATGATATTTCTATTTAACTCAGTTGCCTGTAACAAAAGGAGACATATGCTTTAAGCATTTTAAGATTGACAAACATCAAAAATGTCAGTATAAATGACATAAAGTGAAAATCACTTCTTTGCTAAAAAAATGTACGGCAGATTTTATAAAGTGTTTGTTAAATTCCTTTTCTTTTAGTTTCTTCATAAGAGAAAATCTTTGGCTAAGCTGGGGCATTTGAAAAATCAGATCTTTAGTCATGGTGAGGCGTCAAAATTCACTACAAAAATTGTAGGCTGTTAAAAGTGCTGTAATTACTTTCAGTGTCCTTTTTTAAGGATTCTGTATATAACAAAGCATAAGGCAGAGCATAGCTAAAGGGTAGCACTTAGGTTATCACTTGATTCTGTATATACTGCCTGATATATCCCTTAGTTTTTGGTGAGTCATGCATATTAGGAAACATACAGCTATTTATTATTGTAATACTTTCATAGCTACAATGATTATAGAAACATTTATTTATTAGCAAATATAATAATTAAAGAACAGGTGCTAAAAATACACTGTGAAAAGACTGCTTTTATAAGGCTTATTGATGATCATTAATTTAAATCCATTGGATGTACAACACATATTGCTGTGTTGTTTCAGAATGTTGGTCATAGAGATGTCTTTTATCAATAATATTTGTCAAAAACCAATGAAGAATAACTGAAAATTGTAAAATATATTAAACACTAAATGTTTTCCATGAAAGAGTTCTTCAAATTATTTTCAGGATACTATTTTTGCATACAGTATCCAAATCTTTAGATCAAAGACTAGGAATAGAAGAACTCAATACACTTACTAGTGCAAAAATGCTTCTATTAGTGACATAATATTGCTTGAAGGTAAATAAACAAAATAAGAATACAATTTAGCTTTTGTAACTAAAGTTAGGTAGGTTGGTTGTGCATGCTTTTAACTGCAGCATTTTGGAGGTTGAGGGGTGTAAATGACTGAGTTCTAGGCCAGCCTGAGCTACATACTGAGTTCAAGGTCAACCTGGACTACAAAGAAACCCTCTTTCAAAAAAAAGTAAGGAATACTGCTTATCCTACTTTACAAAATTTATGAAATGTTTTTTTATATTAAAGAAAAAATATATACATTGTTTTCATTCTGCCGATGGCAGTAGTTTCTTACACTCTATAAAAATCATTTAGAAGTAAACTTCATTTATGTATCTTCCTTTGAACATCAAATATATAGAATAATTCTTTAAATCTCCACTTGAACAATAGATGAAGTTTTGTGGGAAAGGATAGAATAATTGTTACTCAGCTCTTGTTTCATAGATGGATGGTACATCTTAACCTTCAAAGTCCTGGATGAATTTGCTATAGTGGACATTTTTCCCTTCTTTGTTTTGTGATTGATGGCTAAGATGTGTTTCATGTCTCTAAGTAGTAAAAATAATCAAGGTTTTCATGGGAAATATGCTCTGTTCATCCTAATGAAGAAATTGTTATGGCAGTTACACTTACTCAAATGTTAATATTATGCTTCCCCCTCAAGTTAGCATCTAGTTAATTCTATAAAATCTTAATGGTACCTTTTTTATTTCAAAGAGAATAAAACAAAACAAAATGGAACAAAGCAGTTCAGAAGAGAACATTGCAAGCAAAACAGGACTTCAAAACAAGACAACAGAAAATCACCTGTGCTTACCACAGTGTCTCTAGTTTTCTTTGAAATAGTTATCCATATCTTCACACACAGTAAATTCAAACAAAACAAAATAGTGTAAAAGCAATCAAAATTTTAAAAAATGAAAGCATTACAGGTCTTCAAAACCAGAAGTAGGAAATGAACCATGGATACCATAATGTCTTGTTTTCTTCAAAATAGCTGTCCATACTTTCACACATATTGAAATCTAATAATAGAAAACAGACTAAAACCAATCAAAACAAAGCATAAAAGCTTCAGAAAAATGTGATAGAAAATCAGCAATGGCTACCAAAATGTCTCATTTTCTTCAGAAAAGCAGTTCATACCACCACAAATAATAAAATCAATTCATGTAAACTCTTTAGGAGAAGGTCTAGACATGTAAAGCCTATTCATGGACATCTGTCCTCTATTGAAAAAAACAAACAAAATACAAGAAAAACAAGAAACAAAAGACACAAATAAATAACAATGACAAAGGGCCCCAAACAGTAACAATATGGGCTTTCAAAACAAAGTGGTAGAAATATAACTAAGGTTGTTATTTTGCATAGTTATCTGCAAAAGAGTTAATCTGATTATGAGATATAGACATCAAAAATTGATCTAATCCTATGAATGTTAACTTTTTTGTTCCAAGAACTAATAGAATTAGTAGTACAATCATCTTAGCTATCTTAAGTGTATATATACATATTTATATCTTTTTTCCCTTCTTTTCTCATTTCCCTTGAATTAATTTTTCCTCTTTGAGCAGCTTAACTTTCCATAATATTTATTGAAGATTTTGTATCTTATTTACTCTTTCAGTTTATTACTAGGGAGATAATACAGTATATACATATATAAGTATGATTTGTTTCACTTATGCATAAGGTCTCAAATTACATTGATTTTCCTGTAAAAGCCTTTACTTGATCCTTTTTTTTAGCTTAAAACATTGTATAAAAATACCACATCCTTTTTATCCATTCCTCAGTTGTTGAGCAATTGAGTTGTTTCCAAAATTTTGCTTTTAAAAATTGTGCTGCTATAAAAATGGGAGCATATATATCACTGTGGCATGATGCTTTCAATTCTACTGGGAATATACCCAGAATAAGAATAGCTGGGTCAAATGAGACGTCCAAATCCAGATTTTTGAGGAGCCTCCAGACTGATTTCCTCAGTGGTTGCACCAATCTACAATCCCAGTAACCATGCAGAAGAGTTTCCTTTCCCCTACAGCCACACCAGCATTTGTTATTGGTAGTTTTCTTGTCCCTGGCTATTCTTTCTGGAGTGAGAAGAAATCTCAGTGTTGTTTTAATTTGCATTTCTCTAATGACTAATGATGATGAGCAAGTTTTCATGTATTTATTTGCTGTTTGTATTTTTTCACCTGAGAACTCTGTATTCACCTCAGATGCCATTTTTTGATTCAGTCTTTGAATTTCAAGGGTCTGAATTTTTTAAATTCTTTATATATTCTAGGTAGAACTCCTGTGTATGAGGAACTGTGAGGTAAGATTTTTTTCCCTACTCATGCATTTTCTTTTCAGTCTGTTGAAGACTTCTTTTCATATGAAAAACTTTTTAAGAAGATGAGATCCCAATTGATTCTGGGAAATATTTCCCATGTAGTTGGATTTTTGTTCATGAATTCTCTGCCTACCACTGTCTTCAAGGGTTCTACCTATTTGTCTTCCAGCAGATTTAGTGTTTCTGTTATAATATTTCAATCTTTGACCCTTTTCGACCTTAGTGCATGGTGATAGGCATAGGTCAAGTTTTAATTTGTGACATTTGGAAATCCCATTTTTTCCTAGCACCACTTAATAAAGAGGGTATCTTTCTTCCAGTAAACATGTTTGGCCTTTTCTTCAAAAATTAAGTAGCTGAATGTGTTTGTAACTGTGGTTGTATTTCTAACCTATTCCATTGATCTTCAGGGCAGTTTTTAGTCCAGTACTATGCCAACTTTATCCCAGTAGCTTTGTAGTATAATTCTAAGTCTGGGATTGTCATACTTCCTGCCTTGCCTTTGTTGCCCAGAATTGCTTTTGTTATTCTAGGTCTCTTCTGGTTCCAGTTGAATTTTCGGGATGATTTCTCTAGATCTGTGAGTTGTGTTAATTGTATTTTGACTAAAATTGCATTAAATTTAACTTCTTTCTTTCTTTTCCTTATTTCTTTTCATTCTCTCTCTTCTCCAGTTCTTCTGGCTAATATTTGCCACACTGTGTTGAATAGGAGTTGTGATAAGGCACATCCTTGTCTTGTTCCTTGATCAAAACCTTTCAGTTTCTGCTTTGTATGGTGTTAGCTGTTGGTTTGTCATAGATGACTTTTATTAGATTGAGGTAAAGACAATTTATTCTGATTTTCTATAGGGATGTTATCATGAATGAGTGTTGGAATTTATCAAAAACTTTTTCTGTATCTATTGAAATTGTCATTTGATTTTATCTTTGG